>JAYESA010000015.1:161555184-161807684 GCA_036927795.1 Iris macrosiphon
TCATCACCACCCGTATCTCCAGCGGAGAATCCGGGCGCACAGGAGAAAAGTGCAAAGGAGCTCAAATGTGGTACTTGTTGTTCTCCCCACCCCATGCTCTAAGCATGTCACATCCATGACACAATTTAGTTCATAGCCTATTCTTAGTACCCTAGCCCAATCCTGCGACCAAACAAGGACAAGGATGGGACCACCGTACTACAATAGGCTATGTCCATAGACCTCTAATAACTGCTAAGTTTACTAGCATGCAAAGTTTCTAACAGCAGTTATTCCTAACGCATGACCCACACGTATAGGAGGCCAAATCCTGTACGCCAGTCCGTGATCTATATGAGACTCACAACTCGTGTAACAACTATGTCACGGCTAATGAACCTAAAGATGCTACATGATAATGGGGTAGTCTTATAAACAAGGTCAATGCAAATACATAAATAAAATATACCGCGACGACACCGTCGGGCGTATTTTATATAACAGTTAAAATATATGAACTAAAGACAGAAAATAAAGATGCATGCAATATATGGAATATAAATAATAGTACAATGGCAAGGTATACTTGCCTGCTCTGAAAAAGGATGAAGTCACAACTCAAGGCGTCGTCCGATCTACCCGTCACATAAATTAAACAAGTTAGGTTACAAAAGTGGGTGAATAGGTTCCTCCATTTTAATTAATTTTTAATTTTGAATAAATAACCTAAATAGTATTTTAATCTTATTATAACCTGATTTTATTGTTAAACCCTATTTTTTGTCCAAAAAAAGTCAACTTTATGGATTTGTGATCCATGGCACGCAAATCGAGACAATCCGTTGACCAAAAAGTCAACCAACTCAAATCCTGAATTTGTGTATGGAATCCTATAGACTTCAATACTACATGAACATCATATTCGATGGTTTCATAAAATCACAAGTCGGTAAAGAGTTATGTCCACTAGGGCGCACAGATGATAGTTTTTGATGGTTTTCTATTTACGTCTACGTTGCACAAATTTTACAGTATAATAAACTTATATTTTAAATTCTAGAAAATACTTTTCTGGAAGTTCATCATGTCAGCTTTCCGAAACTTCAAACGGTTCATAATTCTGAGTTCGGGATCTCCCAAAATCTCGAAAATACCAAAACACGTCTTATTTCGAACAGCTGGCACTTTTAGAATTTTCTGGAAAAATAGGTTCATAAATTATTAAAATAAATTATATAATCAGAAAACTAACCTTGATATAGTTCTAACAAAAAAAAGTGGAGCGCGTTTGGAGTCCGGAGCTAGGAGATATCGTCTTTTTAATTCGTCATAACTAGTAGAAAATGAGGCTGAATTTATGACAAATTTTGACTATTTTTGGACGGTTAATTTGGATTGGATTAGGATGAGTTTAAATAAGGATATAATATGTATGAAGTTGCTTTCCTAGTAGGTTCAGGATTTGAATTAATTTAAAAATTGAGTTTAAGTTTATCTCAATAATTTATAATCTTAAATATAATTAAAGATAATACAAATAATTTATAAAATCTTATTAATATCTATTAACACTAAATTAGCATCTATCTAATATTAAGACTATATATATCCAAATAAATCCTAAATAATTTAAAAAATATGAATAAATTTCTTAAAATTCTAAATAAATTACAGAAAAATATAATTAAATATTTTAAACTAAAATAAATATTTGGTAGGAACAACATGCAAGTATGGTCGTATAGTAAATCATAGAAGTCATAGAAATTTATGTTTCCTAAGTTTTAATTATCAAAAATTCTAGAAAAATCTTCAAAAATCTAAAATAATTCTAAATAAATATTTATACAAGTAAATATATCAAGAAATTTATTTTCTAATTAACTAAAAGAATACTATAAAGAAATTTAATATCTATAATAAATATAATAATATAAAATATACACAAAATATCTATTTTTGGTGAGGGGGTTTACAGGATAGAAACCGTGTAGCAGGATTTGGACTTCTTGTCCTTAGTCTTGGTGGCAGAAGGTGTTGCCTGCGGTATCAATTCTGGAGCAAGATCGGGATGAACCCACATGACCTCCCACGCGGCATGGTAAGAGATATCAACCCGATTGTTTGGTTATGAGCTGACGAAAGATTGAAGACCTCCATCATTGTCCAAAAAATTTGGATTACTCCGTCTTGGGCTTCTGTTGCCAGGAAGTTGTCGAATTAGAGTGATACCAAGTTAGCGACAACCGTCTTGTCATCGAAGTCCAAGGTGAGGGCCTTGGTGTCGAGCAGACGCTCGATGTACCGTTTCAGTGTATAGCAGTCCCGCGTTGCACGACGGACGTAACAATGTTAGTAGAAGTATTTCGAATTATTCATCTCGGCTGCCTCAACAGGACGTTTGACGTCAGGGAGCCGAAGCTTGTTTCCCTGTATCAGTACATCAATGATTGCCATGATGTCATCATCTTCGAAGGAATAGGTTTTCTTCGATTTTGGAGCTTCCGTCGGCTTCTGCTCATACTTCTTGGTCAAGTTAGCAACAAGGGCCTGCTTTCCTTTGCCATCGCGGTTGTTGTTGTTATTATTGCTGTTTTAAGGACGTTTTTCCTTATCACCAGTGACGGGGATCTATATACCAAGAGCCGGAAGTCATTTACCTTTTTCTCAGCACCGATAGCGTTTATGATTAACATCATCCAGTCTTTGAATTGACTGTCGCCCATCTAGAGGCTGACTGCTTGAAGGAGATTTATGCGCACATGTCCATCGGTGTGGACTCAGGTTTGCCAGGAGGCAACTTCAGTGCTGCTTGCCTGTATCGTTCGATATAGTCATGTACATGCGCCTTCTCTTTCTGCATAACGTCCATTAGGGAGGACATTATCGTGTCTCTTCCCCCATCATAGAATCGGGCGAGAAAAAGACCATTTAGGTCATCAAACGACGAAATACAGTTATCTTGTAGACTACAGAACCAGTCAAAAGCTACTCCGAATAATGCCCCCACAAAGAGCTTAGTGAGGAGGACATCACTGCGAGGTAGGTGTCTCGTTGTAGTCTTAAAGTAACTCATGTATTGACGGAGAGATGTCTTTCCGTCAAATGGGTTCAGATTTAAAGGCTTGTACTTTGGCGGATGTGACACATCTCTCCACTCAGGGGGATATGGTTGTCGTATCCAGATCTCGCAGAGTGTGTCCCGATTGCCTAGTGAGTCCAGACGAGCTCGCAGTTCTCGCACCTCCCGAATTACTTCTTGGGCTTTATCTGATGCAGAAGGAGAAGGCGACCCTGGTAGAGTATGACGGTCGCCAATGGAAGGCGCAATTTTTTTCGAATCTCCATTGGTCCCAGGGTCCTGGTTTGACTGTCATAAGGCCCTTGGTGGTTGAGAGACTACACTTGCCTTGATGTCTAGAACTGCTTGGGTCAAGGCTTGCATTGACTCGCTCATATTTTGTATCATGGTCTCTAGGGATTCGAGGCGCTGCTGATCACTAGGGACTTCATGCTTGTCCCCTGCCAAGTATGATATTCTCACATGAGGTGAGATGGATGGGATGATAGACGTAGAACTTTTTGCCTCAGACTCTTGCAGCGAATATTCGTCAGGAAAAATTGGTAGTGTTGTGTCCCGTTCGGACTATGATGGAATAGTACCCCCAACGTAGGAGACTGCGTCTTCTTTATGAGGGTGGCTACCCCAGGGATCTCAGCACTTTTCCCTGGGAATCACCGTCGTCTCGGAACGTTGGATTGTCATAGAGTTCTATGGTGTTATGACCCCCAGCTTTTGCAGTTATCTGGGGTCCTAAGAAAGAGCTACCCCTAGTGGCTGGCAGCTTCTTCTTTGAGCGGGTGTCCAAGAAAATACCCTCTGTAGGTCCCGCTGCTTGTCCTCCTTGGACCTGCCTCCTCGACACGTTGGTCGAGAGTGATGGACTGGATGTGCTGGAATTCCTACCTCCCTTCGCTATGGGGGCCTTCGAAGTCGAGTAACACGAGGCGAAGGACAACTCCTCCTCCTTTGGTACTTGTACCTGCTCTCAGTACTACTGCCGGCTGGGTGCCCTTGGTTGCAGTCACTAGAATGCCGACTGCCTGTTTGCAGCTACCGCTGCCTGATTACAGCAGCAATGGATGATAATGCTGGCACAGTGATGCCCTGAAGGTGCTATTTTACATGTCATGGTTGCTTTTCTCGCTTTACGCTTGTGATTGATCATGTTACGCAAGTCACTTGAGGGCTGATTTACATTTACACCCTTGTTATGAGAACATGGGTGTTTAGGTGTTGTTTTTGCTCCCTGACATGGGGTTCGTGGAAGAACTTTTCCCAAGTCGTTAGTGAAAGACTTTTGAGATTGACCCAGTCCACTTGCCATTGTGAGCTGGAGATGTGGATTGGTCTTGTATAGCTTTCCGTCCGAGGCACGCATAATAGTCAGCGATGCATGTTGACGGTCCGTCGAATGAGCAGTTGCTTGAGCTTGGCGAGCTTGTACTGCCCTAGACATTTTGTCCTTGCACGCACTAGTGCATAATATAAAGAGTCCAAGTTTGGGTTTCACCATTCTCAGCATGGCCCATAGGATCAGCGCTGCGTGAGATTCAGTCAAAAACAGAGGTTCGACTGTTGTGCTGGCCGCATGTGGTCATTTGTCTGCGGTCGATGAAAGGTGCCGCATATGAACTTTTGTATGCGACTGCACACTTATGCGACTTCTGCTGTGGCCGCATGGAGCATGTCTCAGTATCCGAACTTCTGGCATCATAGTATTTTCCTTTGCCAAAGTTTGGGCGTGGAGCGACTTTACTGACTGCTGCATGAACAGGGTCAGCCTGGGTGGACGCATAATGTGCGTCTGCGGCAATAAGGAGAGAAATGGGGAGCGCATGCTTCGCAGTTGGATGAGGCATAGCGGCCTTTGCTACCCATGTCCTGCGGGTCTTCTTAGGCTTTGCTTGCCTTGGAGAAGGACCCGCGCTGTCCCCGGAGAGCATGTTCTCGATTGCTTGCTGGTCGAAGCATACCACCAGCATCCTTTGGGTTGAACCCAGCTTGTCCGCATCAGACTGCGTCACCACCTTCTCATTAGAGGAGAAGGATGTCCCCAGCAGAGTCAACACCTTGTTTGCCATCAAATCGAGATTGCTTTAATAACAAACTAAAGAAAGTACAAAGAGGTCATAGACAGACAATCTAAGTACAATTTATGATTCTGGGGGGTGACGATGGCGATTGAGTGCCGGAGTGACTCTTTTACTCTGTTGACAGTCCGATACGGGAGCGAGGAAGCTCTTCTCTGTTCTCTCTCATGTGCCAGTTGCTCGCTTGGGGGTGGTCTGGTCTCTCTGAAGTAGAAAAAAGCCAGCCCTTAGAACGTTCAAGTTGCTCCTATTTATAGTTATCGTGCTGATGGGCCATAAGTGCCGCATATGCCTATGTTTGTTGGTCGCATAGGGATCATTCAACAGAATATAATTGCAACTGTAGCTGTATGACATGGGCAGATTGCCACATGATCTTGGTTGAGATATGCTATTAAAAAGATCTCGGGGTGGTTGCATTTGTGACTTGGTCAGCTGGACACGTAGTCAGCACTGATTGAGCGAGAAATCATCTACGGTTGTAACAAAAAGATTCTGCAAGTCGAGAGCCGCATAACGTCTTGGCCGTATACTGTAATGCCCCACTCCGTGTCAGTATTATGTATCAAGGTGAGTGGGCAGAACTTCGTTCTCTGATTCTTGTACGTCTTAATAATAACCTGAGTATTTTGAATGCTTGTTTGCATAAAAGAGAATGATAGAACCTGCCTTGCATGATAATAAACGAACTCACCTAGCTTGTCTTTGAACGAACATATCTGCTTAACTAAGAGACCCTGAAATGCTTGTCTAAGTATGTGTTTGCATGAAAATGTTCACTATCGCCTATGCTCCGAGAGAACCATATCGTGTGCCTGAATGTGTTTAAAGATAAGGCGGCTTGCCCCCGCAACAAGAATATAGTCTGATGGTTCGTCTCGTCTGCATCCTAAAGTTTATTTGATAGTGTTTTCATGCATTCGCATCGGTCGGACAATCGCTATTGGTGGAGAGCTGAACTGCATGTGTCACGGCTGCTACAAAGATAGTGGAAAGCAACCATGAGTCACAGCTGCCATTAGCATCAGATAAATGAGTCATTGGTATACTGGTATTAAAATATTTTTGAGTATTAAATTAAATATTTTTGAGTATTAAATTAAATATTTTTGAGTATTAAATTAAATATTAAAATATTATAAAAATTATATTTTTGAATGTAAAATAAATAATTAGTCATTATATAATTTTTTTGGAATTTATTGAACCCCAAAACTATTTTTAAACAGCTAAAAACAACATTTCTAAATAAACCGGATTAAACCCACCTGAACCGAGCCGAACCAAAGCTTAAAATAAACCAACCCAAACCCAACTGAACCGACCCAACCCCTATTGGATCGAATTCGGATCAATACCCGGACCCATAAACCTGACCCGACCCGCTATTAATTATACACAGTAAATTCTAAACCCGACTGTTACTGTAGCCGTCGGCCGTTCCATTGCCGCGACCGCTCACCGCCCGACCGTTACACCCCCACCCGCTCGTCTCCCCGCCGACCCGACACTTCCGCAACTGCCGGCCGACCTCTCCCTCCCTAAAACTGTCGGAGCCCTCTACTATAAAATCCCGGCCACCCCCATCACCCATCACCGCCTTCGCCGTTTCTCCCCTCCGGCCGATGACTCTGCCATGACCCGAGACCCGGCGACCTCCGAAGACGAACCCGACGTCCTCTCCGACAACCTCCGCCGCCGCCAGCAACAACCACCACCACCCACGACGCTGCCACCGTCGACCGAGCACAGCAACTGCAGCAGCCGCCGTCGACGGGCCGAGCACCGCTGTGCCGCCTCGTGCACGTGTAGTCGATACCGATCCCCTGTTCCAGTGAGCTTTTCTTCCTCCTTGTCGCATTAATTTTCGAACGGATTGTTGTGACACATTCGTTGTGTAACCCTCTCGAACCCCGTATAATTAGACTGGGTATCGTGTCCTGTATCGATCGTAAACTGTGACGCAAAAACAGAAAAATATCACAATTTTGGACTTCAGAAACTGTCCCGAACTCACAAGTTCATGGCCGTTTTATGTCCAACCTGTTTAATAATTCTAAAATTAACTTGAACTATAAATTAGATAATATAACCGAGTTTGAAACCCAGTAATTAGTTTATTTTATTTTATTTTATTGTGTTGTATGTTGTATTTTTTTCGCGGGTGAAATCGACCAACATCTTGGTTTTTAAAACCCATATTTTCCTAAAACTGGGTGCGTCCTGCTGAACGAGACAACTTTGTCTTGTGCGAATTTTACCGAAAGGTGTCCATCGTCAATGCGAACGTGTGAGATTTTACGAAAGTTGATTTGGATGTGCGTGCACACTGGAATCAACGCGTATCCGTCAAAATTACCTCGTATCGGACCTGTTCTGAAACTCGTTGTAACTTCGTGTGTGCTTATCGTTTCGCAAAGAAACTTACACCATCGGATTCGTAGCATTATGCTTGTCCTGTGACCCAAGTTTGGTTCGATTATGAGAACGTTGACAAAACCCCATATCGTGGGCCCGACGGCTCCACTTGACAGGCAATTTTGTGACTGGCTCATCGAAATCTAGTTCTGGATATTCCGTTGGGTTCGTATCATCTTTTTGGAATTGTAGACACTAAGTTTGACGAATTTGGAGAACTTTGTCTCAGTCACGTTTTTCGGTGCGAAGTGGGCCACCTATGGACCCCGCTTTGACCAGAAACTGTCAATTTTGCCCCTGTGTCCAAATTGGACTTATGGGTAGGAAATCATAGCTATTTCATATCTTCTGAGAATGATGGTAGTATTTATTTCAGTATCCGGAGGAGTACCTAAAGATCTTGCTGTTACCGGAGCAATTGGAGGAATTCAAACCCCAGGCAAATGTACCTTGCCAAACTTGCAGTACTTGCTTCATATTATTCGCTTGATTTATTCATGTAATGTATCTGTTCAACCTAGGACTGTGAGACATTTCTTAACGTCCGAATAATATTCGGGTGTCGATGCCGTACGCGGAGTCGTGTAACGTCACTTAGAGAGTTGATATTATGATCCTATATTTTATGCTTGCTTTATCAAGTACGTCATACCATAGGACACTTGACACTATTTATGAGACATAATCTTTCCTAAGTTATTCAAGGTGATTCTGTATAGGATTACAGGATTCGTGACATATGACTTACATATGCATAGCTATCATTATGACTCGCTGTATTAGTTAGAGGTCATGATCTTGCGTGTTATGGACATGAGACGTCATAGACATGAGATGTGTGATTACATTGGGTAGGGAGAGACACACAGGCTACAGGCTGATTATATTTAGATATATTTATTATTACGGTGTCGTAGCCTCTACATCGGAGCTAGGCCCACTATGTGATATCACTGCTACCGGCTCTCCGATACAGAGCTTGTAGCTGTCTCAGCCTGAGTACTAGTGATGCTCTCATTTGTATATTACATAGCTGGTTACATAGTTTACCCTGCTGATATATTTTTATACTGTATTTATTTGGCTTGAGTTATTCTTGTACCTTGTTATGTCCCCTGAGGACCTGGATTCGAATTATGTCCCCAGGTATAGCAGAGGAGATCTGCCCCGAGGTATACTGGACAGGAGCAGACATTGGAACAGTACCAGTACCAGAGGATGAGGTGATGCCAGAAGATTTCTTCTGAGTATTTATTTTATATACTCAGTCATTTCTGTTCTTGATACTCTATTTCATGTCTCGTGGATTTTTGTATTAAACTCATTATCGGGTTATTTCCCAAGATATTTTATTGAGACTTGATATTGGTCTATATTTTATTTTGATTATTCTGAATTTGATTGTGTTTCCTTTGGTGGATGAGATTAGAATTAGACTGTGACCTGTATCGTAGACCATTATAATTATTTTTACAACTAAAGTATACTCTAACGGGTCCATTAAATTTGGTTTGCCCATTGGAGTATGCTGCTGACCATTGTCACATGGCTAGTCCCTCGGTATTTTGGGACTGGGCGTGATAATTTTGGCTTTTGAATCGTTTAATTTGGAGTTAAATTGATATTTTTATGTCCAAAACAAATTCGGGAACTTCGTTTTCGGACCTGTCTGGCAGGGACGATGAACAGTGTCATGCAGTAGTGCACCGCGCATAGATTTTAATACCATAGCAATTCACCGCACATGAAGTTTCATACCGCAGCAATGCGCCGCGTATCACTTTCTTGCCATGCGCAGTGCGCCACGCATGAAGTTTTATGTAGCAGCAGTGCGCCATGCGCATCACCCCCTTGCCGCACGCATCAATGGTCGTGAGCATCAATCTTTGCCGCACATTGCGTCGCACATGGATTTTTTTGCCACAACATTACGCCGTGCACAGAATTCATGTTGAGCGCAGTGCACTGCGTCCATGGTGACCAGAATATTTTTTTTTGCCTATTTAAGATATTTTATGGCTAGAATTTCGTAAAACTCAAAACATGAAAGTTGTAGATCTCTATTTTTACTTTCCAAATCCTTTTGAATCACCTCATTTGGAGTTAATATGTGAGAGTTATCCTCAATTTACTATAGTATAACATTTTTTTATGCATACACTTTTTTAGCCCAGTTGAGTATTGGAGCATAGTTAGATGTTGTACTTTCCTATATTAACAAGTGATTTGGATTCTCATGACACCGTAAAAATGTTTGTGTATGATAATTTATTGCATTTTGGCATCGGACAATCGAGTGTGAGTATTGCCCCATGTATCGCGTGTCGCGGATAAGATAACTCGTGAAAAGCTCGTACTCGTGACTCGTCATTATAGGAAGTTCTCAAGTGTCCACGACTCGAGAACTTAAAATAATTTAGTAATGATTAAACAAGATAAGATTTACCTAGATCATTAAGAGGGAAGAATATTGTGCTGTCGGATACCCCGATCTCTAAGGGCCCCATGCAGCATGGAACAACCCTACTAGGCAAGGGCTCCATGACTGACCAGGTTTACGTGTGCTGCGGTACTACAAGTTGTTGTTATTGAGCTGCGGTTCATAACATTATGTATTTAAGTATATGCATTCTAGTATATGTTTCAGTTATGTTTCAGTTTCAGTTATGTTATAAGACCATTTTCAGATAAGTTTATGTTTACAAAATCAATTTCATTTACAAAATCTCTTTTTGTTTACAAAATCAATTTTATTTGCAAAACCTATATTTTTTTATAAAATCAAATCTCATTTACAAAAATTTATTTATATCTTCAAAAGCTAGTTTATGCTTACGTTATGTTGTTATGCTATCAGCTATCTACTATAGATCTTTATTCATTATTATTTGTGATATGCACTATAAGTACTAGACAAGCGTACCATTGGCCATCTGGGTTAACTGCAGTGCTGGTGGTAGTGATATTCTTCAAAGCATGCATTTGTTAGTACCTAGGTTTATGATAACCCTAGTGAGTTAATTTTAGCAAGCCGTGGGCATGTTTGGCCGTGGAATGAATGTTTGTCTATAAGTTAAGCTCGACCCTTTATAATTCATTCTTCGGCGTGTGGTTAGGCTGCTAAGTTCTGCTCGGGTGAAGGTCTGCAACCTCGGTCCTTATTTGGTTTGAGGGTTGTGGTCCCGATCTAGAGTAGTTCCTATGCCCTCTTGCCGCTCGTCACCTTACTTTCTTTTATAGCATTTTGTTATCAGTTCTTCTAATTATATTTCTGAGACAAGTATATTGGTACTGTATAAGTCTCGACCTTCATTTATTTTTATGTCTCTTTTCTGCTGTATATTATGATGTGTTTGGTCTATCACCTTAAGCTCATTTATGCTACTTGTTGCTTGAGGTTCTAACCCTACTGGTTTTGTATGGATAGATTACCCCGAGGAGAACCAGGATCTACCATACTTCCAGCAAGATGGTTTACACTTGTAGGACTATGGCCGAAGCTCGCGAATGGGTTTCCTTCCTTCACCACTCGTAGTATTATTTTCTTTATGGTATTTTAGCAAGAGGCAGTGTTAGCCCCTTATTTTGAGATCACTTCTCTGACTTTGGTCAACATGATGTATATATTAGATAATGACTGGTATATTTGATCATGTATAATTATACTCTGTTAGTGCAGCATTTTTATTCACTAGCTTCATGATCATATGTGGTATGTAATTTGGGACGCCTGTTTTTACTTTCATATATGATATACTATTGTGTTGATAGATTTAGATACTAGGATTTGTTGGCCTTAGGACTGACGTCATAACATGCTAGAGTTCACCCATATGTCTTCTAGATAACCTTAACACATTGCAGCTTACTTCGGTATTCTGCAAGGTGCGGTTGGCCATGTCAGTCCTCGTATTTACCCAATATTCTGGGAGCGGGACGTGACAAGATTTTAGTGGTGGCCCATGCAGGTCTATTTTTTAGACTTGTGGGATGACTCATCTTGTTAGAATCTTAATCCTCTACTTAACTTCGATTGAAACTCCACTTGTCACCTGTACCTCTCTCTCTCTCTCCTTGAACAACAAACTTGCTTGACATAATTGTTCCATTCTCGTCCCTTGTTGATATCCTTGTATCCTTATCCTTCAGGAATACCCCAGCTGCTCCACCTTCTATGGGTTTTATCGCTCTAGTTGTTCCAGCAGTTCCAGTAGTAGGCCAGAACCAGATTTCGTTGCCAAGTCATAATCAAGAGCCAGCAACCTCTCATTATCAATCAGCTCCGCCAGTCATACTAGGCCAACCAGTTCCACTAGTTTCCTTAGCACAACCTGAGCAGTTAAGCTCATATGCTATGCTATAGATAATTAGGACCATGATGGTGACACAGAAGCGGCAACAACAACTTCAGCTTCAGCAACAAGTGTTCCAGCTTTACTAGGAGTCCCAGCTAAAGCAAAATTGCACCATCCAACAGAGTCTTCAGATGTTGTTAGAACTCAACGGGCATAGTTTGTCAGAGAAACTCCAAACCAAAGACTTGCACCCAGATGGAGTAGGGATTGAAGAAGGACAGTACTAGCCGTTCAGTAAGTCAGCATGTCCAGCCTGGTCTGTCGTAGAAGCATCGTCAGGACATGAGTATATAGGCTAGGGGACCACAACAAAAACTGAGGGTCGTAAGAGGAATCGTACAACCCCGTTAGACTCTCATTTCAGCATCCCTTACCAGTATCAACTTACAGTCATTCGTATCCGTACCCGAAGGTTCCAGTCGTATGTTCCTTCTGCGAGAAGGTAGGACACACCAGTATAACATGTCAGAGGGCTAATTACTTGTGTCTTCTATGTGGAGCAATCGATCATATGATTGCTTCCTACCCACGACTATCACCTGGACGATGAGTGTCACGCCCCAGTCCCAAAATACGTAGGACTAGGAATATTTAACATGCCCAGCCGTATATATACGAACTCCAATATATGGAAACCATATACACACGTACGCTGTACATGAATATCCAATCCACCAGTGGTAATATACTGTCACAATAAGTCATATAGAATCTATATCTCATCCACAATACAAATAATCAGTAGGAATAAAGGGCTGAACAATAACTGAATATCAAAGATAAGTATCAAGTCTGATAGTCGGGTAAAAATAAATCCACTACAAAACGACTATACTGAAGTAGCAAAAGATCTCTAAATAGTGGCAATAAAATCACAGATACTCCGAGGGTAAGATCTCCTCAGTCTGGAAGGTAGTGTCAAGTCCAGGACCGTACTCCTGAGGATACTCCTGCTCGTCCATATATGGAAAGGGACCAGGTCCTCAGAGGGACGTAACAAGATACATAATAACATGCCAATAAGTACTGAAATATAAACATCTAATGGTCGCCTAACCGTCTAAGTGAATGCAATTTGAGAACAACTTTCCAACACGTGGGCTATCTGGCCAATAAATGGGATTGGCATGATTCTCTCGAAGAATCAGGGGCCTACCAGCATGTCGTCTTTTGAACGGCAGAGGCCGCCTGCAATATAAAATATAGTGGTCGTCATCACCCGTTTCTCCAGTGGAGAATCTGGACGTACAGGAAAAAAGTGCAAAGAAGCCCAAACGCCTTACTTGTTGTTCTCCCCACCCCATGCTCTAAGCATGTCATGTCTATGACACGAAAAACCTCTAAATAACTACCAGGTCTACTAGCATACAAAGTTTCTATTAGCAGTCATCCCTAACGCACGGCTCATATATACAGGCGGCCAACCCAATACGTAGTTCGGGATCTATATGAGACTCACAACTCATGTAACAACTGTGTCACGGCCAATAAACCTAATGATACTCCATAATACTGGGGTGGTCTCATAAAGTAGGTCCAAAATCTACAAGAATAAACATCTATATAAGCAGAATTAAACATGTATGTATCAGTTGGAATGTAAATAATAGTACAATGGTAAGGTATACTTGCCGAGCAAGAGTCCTGTATAGTGCAAGCGTCCACAACAGTGTTTTAGTTGTTGTAAGAAGAAGTGGGGTTAGGGTTTGGAAGAGTTGTAATATATATAAAGATCAAAAGGCGGTGGAAGCTGCTGCTGTTTCTTTCTTTTCATTGGTTTATGGTTACGGTTGAGGAGAGTTTAGTAATAATAGGTAAAGAGGCGGTGGAATGAGGCGGTGGGTGATGAGTCATATACGGGGGGTTGATTTTACGTGCGGGTGAAATAAGAAGTGGTGGAGTTCTGTTTTATGCGTGGGGTAGGAAATAGCAAAGTTGGTTTTTGCTACTGTTGATATTTTCCCAATGGGTTTGGGTTTGAGGTTAACGGGTTTCGGGTTGAAATCCAATAGGGATCCAAACCCATTTTCTTTTATTTTCTTTTTCTTTCTTTTTCTAATAAACTATTTATATATATATATATATATATATATATATATATATATATATATATACTTAGAAAATTCTAGAAATTATATTGGTGCATATGGTTAAGCTAGCAACTGTCCAAAGGGTCTCCTACATGGAATAAATTAGGAAAAATTTATAATGGCCCCATAAATCCTCTAATTACAAAAGCACCTCAAATGAAAATTAATAAAAATCTATTCCTTCTATTTAGCTCGTAATTACTAAATAAATTAAATAATTAATACGATTTTCAGAATTTGGGGTCTTACAATGAGCAGTGCCCCAGACCTCGATACCAGAATATCACCCACAACAGCACCCGACAGAACCAGAAGGATGTACCTACTGTGGAAAGATGGGGCATTTTAGATCAAATTATTGGAAGTCAAATGGACGATGTTCTCACTGTCTAGCTATAATTCATACAGTTAGAAATTGTCCGCAATTGTCGCCTCAAGAACGACCAGCTACGCCCGATATGCCATCTCAAATATTTCAGTCACCTCGATTATTAAATCCTTAGTAGTAAACCAAGATGAGCCAATGCTAATAGTACAACCATTGGCACAATATCCTCCCCCGTCTCGAGCTCAGAGGGTCAGGCAGCGCAGAGCACGGTTATATGCGCAGTCCCAGAAGCAGTTTCAGTATCTTAGTCATCCAAAGGGCAGTACCTCGATGGTCCCATGTACCATCTTCCTAAGTTTGTTCTAATTTTATCTTTCAGTAACATATCAGGTAGTGGCAGTACATCTTGGGTACTTGTCGATGGCTTGTATTCCACTATGTCCGGAGTATAATGGTTAGCTCAACTTATTCGGTAAGTGAAGGCATATTTCTCGTCCAACTCTTCTGCCTGCGTATCTCGTAAAACGTGATGTCTATCATGTGTCCATACTATGAAGGTATGTCCTGGATTAGAGTCATGTCCTCGGTATAGTCCTTGGTACCGACTTACTGCTAGGCTTGGCTCTTATCCATTTTGTGAGTCAGCATAGGCAAGAGAGGACGAGTTCTTATTTGACTGAGTCAGGGGTATATGCATCAATATGCCTCCATTTCCCTGTGTGTTGCTTTGTGCATTTATTTCTTTGTTACTTTTTGCAGTTATATTTTAATTCAGTTACTCGCTTAGTTTGATCCTTTGATTTATAGCATGTGATTTCTTGAGCTTTCTCGTGTGTTCCAGCTCAACTAGTCTTGGTAAAATTTTGAGGACGAAATATTTCTAAGGATGGTAGATATGTCACACCCGATTCCAGATTTGGTATTTCTTGTATTTCTAGAATTTAATTTTTTCTGATAATGTATTCCTGCTATATTTCTCATGTTAGTTCCTGTTATTTTATTTATTGTTATTTTATTATTGTTGATAGAGACTAACCGAGACTAGAAGAATATCCATTGGCATTGCCATAGACCCGGTTTAGGATCTGCATGTAGAATGGACACCTGGTTCAGTTTATTTGATTGAACCCATGACTAAACCATATTTCTCTCCCCTTAGTATATACATGAGTATTTCTATCTCTTCACTCATTTTCTCATTTTACTCTTCTTGCTTCCTTCTTCCTCCTCCCCTTCAATCTTTCTCTAGCCAAACCCTAACCCTAGGAAGAAGTTGTTGTGACTTGGACAATGAGAGGTAAAGGCTAGGAGCCACCCAATGCAAGTACATCTTACTCAATGGTGAAACCATAGATTTTTGAATTTTTGCTTATTTGTGTTAATTAAAAATATGTTTGAGAGAAAATGTTCTCCTTGATGTTCTCATCTGTTTTAGTTCTTGGAGTTTTGGATTTTTATGTATAGATTTGCGTAGATCTGAGTTTTAACTTAGGATTTTATATGGGTTCTATGAGTTTTTTCTTGGTTTGATCTATTAAAACTTGTTGTTCTCAAAAATTAGTTATTTTATTTGATAGATCTTTTTATTTCGAGCATTTTTATTTTTGAATCGCTTAATTTGGAGTTAAATTGAAGTTTCTATGGCCAAAACAAATTCTAGAGCTTCGTTCTCGGACTTGTCTGGCAGGAAGAATGAACAGTACTGCCCAGCAATGCGCTGCGCATGGATTTTAATGTCGCAGTAGTACGCCATGCATGAATTTTTATGCCGCAATAATGCGCCGTGCATCACTTTCTTATCGCGCGCAATGCGCCGCGAATGGAGTTTCTTGCCGCAGCAGTGCGACTCGCATGAAGTTTTATACCGCAGTAGTGCGCCATGCGCATCACACCCTCGCCGCATGCATCAATGGCTGTGCGCATCAATCCTTGTCGTGCATTGCGTCACGCATGAATTTTTTTGCCTCAGCAGTGTGCCGTGCACAGAATTCATGCAGCGCACAGTGCACTGCGCCCATGGTGACCCGAATATTTTTTTTTGCCTATTTAAGCTATTTTCTGACTAGAATTTCGTAAAACTCAAAACATGAAAGTTGTAGATCTCTGTTTTCACTTTCCATACCCTTTTGAATTACCTCATTTAGATTTAATATGTGAGAGTTATCCTTAATTTACTATAATATAATATTATTCTTATACATACACTGTTTTAGCCCAGTTGAGTATTGGAGCATAGTTAGATGTTGTGCTTCCCTATATTAACAAGTGATTTGGATCCTCATGACACCGTAAAATTGTTTGTGTATGATAATTCATTGCATTTTGGCATCGGGCAATCGAGTGTGAGTATTGCCCCATGTATCGCGTGTCGCGGATGAGATAACTCGTGAAAAGCTTGTACTCATAACTCATCATTCTAAGAAGTTCTCAAGTGTCCACACTCGAGAACTTAAAATAATTTAGTAATGATTAAACAAGATAAGATTTACCTAGATCATTGGGAGGAAAGAATATTGTGTTACCGGCTACCCCGATCTCTGAGGGCCCCATGCAGCATGGAACAACCCTGCTAGGCAAGGGCTCCATGACTGACCAAGTTTACGTGTGTTGCAGCACTACAAGTTGTTGTTATTGATCCGCGGTTCATAACATTATGTATTTCAGTATATGCATTCCAGTATATGTTCTAGTTATGTTTCAATTCAGTTATGTTACAATACCTTTTTCAGATAAGTTTATGTTTACAAAATCATTTTCATTTACAAAATTTCTTTATGTTTACAAAATCAGTTTCATTTACAAAACCCATATTTGTTTATAAAACCAAATCTCATTTACAAAAATTTATTTATATCTTCAAAAGCTAGTGTATGCCTACGTTATGTTATGCTATCAGTTATCTGCTTTAGATCTTTAATCATTATTGTTTGTGATGTATACTATAAGTACTAGACAAGCATACCATTGGCCATCCAGGTTAACTGCAGTGCCGGCGGTAGCGATATTCTTCAAATCATGCATTTGTTAGTAACTAGGTTTGTGATAACCCTAGTTAGTTAATTTTAGCAAGCCGTATGCATGTTTGGCCGTGGAATGAATATTTGTCTATAAGTTAAACTCGTCCCTTTTTTAATTCGTTATTTGACGCATGGTTAGGGTGCTAAGTTCTGCTCGGGTGAAGGTATCGAACCCCGGTCCTTGTTTGGTTTAAGGGTTGTGGTCCCGATCAAGAGTAGTTCCTATGCCCTCTTGCCGCTCGTCGCCTTACTTTCCTTTATAGCATTTTGTTATCAGTTCTTTCAATTATATTTTTGAGATAGGTATATTGGTACCGAACAAGTCTCGACCTCCATTTATTCTTATATGTCTCTTTTCTGCTGTATGTTGTGATATGTTTGGTCTATTACCTTAAGCTCATTTGTGGTACTTTTTGCTTGGGGTTCTAATCCCACTGGTTTTGTATGGCCAAATTATTCCGAGGAGAACCAGGATCTACCGCACTTCCAGCAAGATTGTTCGCACTCGTAGGACTGCGGCCGAAGCTCGCGAGTGGGCTTTCTTTCTTCACCCCCTCGTAGTATTATTTCCTTTTGTGGTGTTTTAGCAAGAGGCATGTTAGCCCCTTATTTTGAGATCACTTATCTGACTTTGTAAACATGATGTATATATTAGACCATGGCGGATAAATTTTATCATGTATAATTGTCACGCCCCAGTCCCAAAATATCGAGGGACTGGACGCGTGATAATGGCCAGCAGCACACACCGATGGACAAACCCAATTTAATGGATCCATCGGGCATGCTTAAGCTGTATTACAACAGTCCGGGTCTACTAATCTCATCCACAGAATGAATATAACAAAGTCAACAAAAGGAAAATAAATCATCAACAATAACATCAAATCACAAGTAATGTAATCGGGAAACAACCCGATAATCAAGTCTGTTACAATTGTTCTTTAAACAAGAAAGTAAATAACATCACTGGCTGAGTATGGAAGAACATATACTCAGAAAAATCTATGGCAATCACCTAGTTCTCATTTCCTGGTTCTGCTCCAGTGCCTGCTCCTGAACCTGCTTCTACTCCTGCTAAAGCACCTGTCCTGTAAACCTCAGAGTGGATCTCCTCTGCTAAACCTGGGGACATAATCCATTCCAGGTCCTCAGGGGACATAGCAAGGTACAGATAGTACAAGCCAAAATAAATGCAGTGCAACAATAAAATAAAATAATAGGGTGAACTAGATAACCAGCTGAGTGATATGCAAGTTGAGAGCATCACTAAAAACTCAGGCTGAAACCACTACAAGCTCTGTGTCGGGGAGCCGGTAGCAGTAATAATACGTAGTGGGCCAAGCTCGGGCTTAGAGTCTTTAGCACCGCAATAATAGGGGTTTTATATATATATATATGATCATCCTGTAGCCTGTGTGTCTCTCCCCACCCAATGTAATCACACGTCTCATGTCCATGACACGCAAGATCAAAACTAATGCAACAAGTCATAATATGAACTAAGAATATAATGTCTATGTCAATCCTGCATCCTATACAGAATCACCACGAATATCTCAGGAAGATTCTGTCAAATGTATAGTGTCAAGTGTCCTGGGTATAATGTACTTGATAAAGCAAGTACGAGAATGCAAAGGGTTTCGGTATCCATCTCTAGTTGACCTTACACAACCCGCGTACGGTGTTGGCACCCGACTATTAATCGGACGCTAAGTAGGTCACACGGTCCTAAGTTTTAAGCATGTAGAACAATATATATATCAAGAAAATAAGTAGCAAAACTGCAAGATTTTGGCAAGGTACACTTGCCTGGGGTTTCGGCTCCAATTGTGGCTCTGACTTCAGTGGAAATTGCAGAGAGTACTCCTGTTGCTGAAATAAATATCACCATCAGATCCAGAAAATATTAATCAGCTAAAAATGCATGTCCTTGAGTCCAATTGTAGGCCGCTTTGCACCAAAAAATGTGTCAGAGTCAAAGGTCTCCAAATCTGTCCAACTTAGTGTCAACAGGTCAGGAACGATGATACGAACCCAACGGAACTTCCAGAATTGGATTCCGATGAGCCGTTCTCAAAATTGCCCGTCAAGTGGACCCTGTGGGGCCCACGACACGCGATTTTGTCAACGTTCTCAGAATCGAACCAAACTTGGCTCACAGGACCAGCGTATTGCTACGAGTCCGATGGCCCAAGTTTTGTCTCGATCCGACGTGTGTACACTAAGTTACAGCGAGATCCAGAAAAGACGGATACGGGGCGTTGTCGGCGGATACGAGTTGATTCCGGTGTGCACGCACATCCGAATCAACTTCTGCGAAATCTCGCACGTCCGTATCGATGGCGCGCACGTATCTGTGAAGACCGCATACGACCAAGTCGTCCCGTTTGGCGGGGCGTACTCAGTTTCGGGATAAAACAGGGCATTATTTTTCCTGTTTTTGGATCGCGGTTCGCGATCACCACAGGACGCGATGCACCAAGCGGGTTGTACGGGCACCGAGGGGGTTGCACAGGGTTTGCGATGCAACTGACAGAACGAGAAACAGAGCTACGAGGAGAGAGAAAAGAGTACCTGAACAGGCTTCGAAAACTAGGTTCCCCGTGTCCTCGCGTGTCGACACGAGACACTGTGTCCTGTATCCGGCCGTGTCCAAACTAGGGTTAGGGCTCCGATTCGTCGGAGATTCGCTGGAGAGACTCGCCGGGGAGGTGCTGGGCTTGCCGAGGCTTCACCGTGGTGGCTCGTACTACGCCGGAGGGGACGGCTAGGGTGCGACAGCGGTTGTCCGGCCGGTGAGAGGAGCTGCTGCTCGAGGGTTCGTAAGAAGGGATGAAGGCGACGGCGGCTGGGGAGCTCGCTGGAATAGGTGGCAGAGTCGGCTCAGGGCGGCGCTCGGCTCAGGCCAGTGGAGGGAGCTGGAGGAAACTCGAGGGTGGCTGAGGCTCCGAGCGGAGGAGGGGAAGGAGCTGCGGGTTGAGGAGGGCTGGGCTAGGGCTTCAGGCGACTGGAGGAGAGAGAGTGGCAGCGGGGTCGGGCTGACACGGAGCAGGAGTCAGAGTCGTGGCGTGGGGGGCGGAGGGTGCGGGCGCGGGCTCTGGGACGGCTGGGCGGAGCTGCTGGTGGGGCACGGGTCGGCTGCCGTCGGGGGATTCTGGAGGGGAAGCTCGGGGAGGGTCGGCTCGGCGGGCGGAGCGGGGAAGTGAAGGAGGAGGAGTAGGTGGAGGGCGGGTTCGCCGGCTAGGGTTCTGTCCAGGGCTGAGCTCGTCGGCTTATATAGAGGCGGAGAGGGAGACGGTGCGTCGATCGGTGAGGGGAGGGAAAGGTCGTCGGTCGGCGGTGTAACGGCCGGAGGCGGGGCTGAAACGGCTGGGGAAGGAGGGGAAGAGATTTCGGGTCAGGTGAGGGTTCGCGGGTCGGGTCTAACGGATCCGACCCGATCCAATGAATTAATTGCGGGCCGGGTTTTCGGGTTTTTGGGTCACGGGTTTGACCCGAATCCGACCCGAAATGCTGAGTTGGGTTGGGTTCACAGTTTGGTTCGATTTGGTTTTATTTGGGTTGGTTTATTTCAAATAAACCCGGTTTAATTAGGGTTCAATTCGGTTTATTTATAAAATAGTTTTTTAGGGTTTTAAAAATACTTCCGGGGTCCAATAAATTCCCGAAAAATTACCCAATGTCTAGTTTTTCATTTTACACCATAAAATATTATTTTTATAATATTTTTATATTAAGTAATAACATTTAAAAATCCTTTGATTATAAAATACCTTGATTTTAATTCCAGAAAAATCTCAGAAAATTACAGTAAATTGGGAAAAATTCTAAATTACCAATTTTTAAAAATCAGGGGGATTACAATAATTATAATTTGTTAGTACAGTATTTTGTATTCACTAGCTTCATGATCATATATGGTATATAATTTGGGACGCCTTTTTTACTTTCATATATGATATACTCTTGTACTTGTGTTGATGGATTAAGATACTAGGATATGTTGTCCTTAGGACTGACGTCATAGAATGCTAGAGTTCGTACATATGTCTTCTAGATAACCTTAACACATTGCGGCTTACTTCTGTATTCTGCAAGGTGCGCTTGGCCATGTCAGTCCTCGTATTTACCCAGTATTCTAGTTGCGGGACGTGACAAAAGAAGATCGGGAACTTGAAATGTTCTATGTAGAAGTTGACGCATAAAATTTCTTACTCCTTTTAGGTGATGATGGAGAATTTCAACCTTTCGCTTTATGCTTTCGTTTAGGCAGGTCACCAGGATCATCCATGCTCAAACTACCCTTAATCCTAGATTTACTAGTTCTCATGTTCAATCTTTCCTCAAAATGAATGTTTTTATTCTTATGTGCTCTGCCAAAGCCATTGGGGGATGATCGAGACCCCTCATAGTTCTCATTGGTAAATCTTCGAGGAGTTGAACCATTTTCCCATCGATCAAACTGAAATATGCTATGAATTAGTAACCCGAAAACTTGTACCAGAACTCTAGAGAAGATATTTCTATAAAATTACATTAGAACTAACCTTTGCATACTTGGTGCATCCACGTGCAAAATGCCCTTATTCGCCACAATTATAACATAGCTCTTTAGTCTCACCATATTGTTTTGCGCATCCCTAAATTATTGATGTTCATAGCAGTAAAGCCAAAATTCACAGCAGAAGATCAGATAAAATCAAAGAAGAGATATTTTTATCGAGAATAAAAGATAATAACTTACAAGACCATTGTGGCCTGATTTGGCACAATTGTAACATGAAACTTCGATGGCACGAATAACATTGATGTCCACACAACACATATGGCCGTAATCCTTGCAAATATAACATTTTATTCCCTGCTTAATACAAAAATTTAGCATTAGAACATTAAACTAACAAATTTTAGAATGCAACTGACAGCCACCACAATGAGCAACCATGTCCACACTTTAACGAGTTAAAAATATAGTTATTAAGTATTAGAGACTCGTATAATATTAATTTTTTTTGTTTAGGTTTCCATATTGTTTAGAATAGGGTTTGGGTCTCGTCCTAACCGTTGACTTGGACTAACTGTCATAAAATGGAAACCTAAACGCAAATTTTGAATATTATACAAGACCCTAAAACTAAACGAAAATATGTGAGGGTTGTGTAATTTGGGTTATTTAGTTTTGCATAGTGGGGTTGTGTGACTTGGGTTATTTAGTTTTGTCATGACCAATCGAGAATGAGACTAGTGACACTGTTGTTTGCTTCTAAGGTTATCTCAGCAGCCAAACAACCCTCTTGGCGACAATTTCGATGGGGACGACTTCATGGACATCGTGTATCATCAAATGTCTTTTGTCCCAGTCGCATTGTTGAATGCTTGTAACTCAAGAGCCCTGAAAGGTTGGTTACTGAGATCAGGATAGAAACAACAATAACACAAGTCTCATTCTCGATTGGTCATGAAAAAAAATTAAACAATCCATGTCACACAACCTCACCATGTGAAACTAAATAACGTAGGTCCCACAACCCTTACATATTTTTGTTTAGTTTTAGGGTCTTGTATAATATTCAAATTTTGTATTTAGGTCTCCATTATGGATGGTCAACCTAAGTCAACTATTAGGACGAGACCCAAACCCGCTTCGGAATAATATGGAGACCTAAACGTGGATTTGCAATATTATACGCGACCCTAAAACTAAATAACCATATAATAAAAGGAAATTGTTCTAGAAAATTGACTAACCTTCAAATCTTTATATGAATAGTCATTGTTACATGATAGCATATCATGTCCTAAATCTCCACACCTTAGATAGATAATAGTACTTGAAGAAGTATGATTGTGCATGTCAGGGCAATTCTTCGCAATATGGCCCATTCTTCTGCATATGTAACAATATTGTCCCTATATACAGATAATCTGCATATGTAACAATCTTTTCCCTGTATACAGATCATACAAGATTGCAACTAGTGGAGATAACAAAGCAATAGAATCATAAATAAAAAATTCATTTGCATAATACTCCATAAGAAAAAATACTAGTTAAATTACTCTAAAAAGAAAAAGAAAAACTCATTTTGTTGAAATTTAACTTTACTTTTTTGTTGAATAAAATCATTTTGGAAATGTTATGAAAGAGTGGTGTGCTTCATGTGATGCATGCGGGTGACAAAAAATCAAGACACCCTAGCAAATTTGATTCTTTATACAAGTTGCGAAGGGCCAATCCCTTGCTAATGACGAGCCCTAGCAAATTTGACTCTTTATACAAGTTGTAAAGGACCAATCCCTTGCTGATGATGAGCGAAACGATAAAAATAACCTAGAGTAGTTTTATTTTTGAGGGGAATTGAAATTTCACTTGTGTGCAGTGCTTCTATAGTGCCCAAACATCCCAAACATAAAGCAAGGTTTTTTACACTTCTCCTCCGTGCAATCAACAACCATATGGCCTTCCTCACCACAATTGAAGCAAGCATCCAGGTTTCTCTCACCAGGATCAAAATATCTAGGTCCATGCTAATCAGTATAAAAGAAAAAATTGTCAAAGCATAGCAACATAGGGAATACAAAAGTCAAAAGGAAGCACAAGTATTTTATACCTACGAGAAGCTTTCTCAGAATCACATTGTCAGATTCTTTGTCCACTTTTGGGAACTCTAGTTGGTTGTTCGTACAGTAGAAAAGGTGAAGAATATCCAAGGGCACCTGCGAACAGCACAGGACAGACATAAGCATTGGGCGAACGCGCATTGACGACCCCTAGAGTTCCAGGTTGGAGATACCTACCGCACAGCCTACCGCACAGCTAGAGGTTCCATTACCACCACCTCCACCCTATCCACCCCAGATGCCACAATCAGATGGACAGCCACAGATGCTTCAGTTCTTCCAGACTATGATGCAAGCACAGTGGCATCAGACCGAAACGTTAAGACAGAGTTTGATGGCAGTTCTGGAGAGGACACCTGTCACAGCACCCGTACCAGCACCTCCACTAGCTCAGACAGGTGGTACGGTATGATGGTTTCGCCAGATGGGTCCGGATACTTTTTTGGGCAACGAGACTGCAGAGGAGATCTCCGATTGGGTCGCCAATACGGAGATGTTACTAAAGGCTTCTCAACTACATCCAGACCTTTGGATGATCGTAGTGAGGGCCCAATTGAAAGGCAACGTCCATCACAGGTGGGATTCTATTGAGCGCAGTGTAGGAAAGACCCAGACTTGGGAACAGTTCTTAGAATACTTCAATGCGAAGTATTTTCCGTCTACAGTCAGAAATGCCCTGTACTCCCAGTTCCTACATCTAGAACAAGGGAATATGATTGTAGACGCATATGACGCAGAGTTTAGCCGTCTTAGCAGATTTGGTGTCGTCCTGATACCCAACGATCTAGAGAAGGCCCAGAGATTTCATCACGGCCTCACTTTCGAGCTGCAGAGTTATACCACCACCCAGGCGAGGATTTCTTATGAGGAGGTTCTTTCAGAGGCGAGGATCCAGGAGGCCATCGGCAGAGGAGCAAGACGTTCTAGCACGATCGCACCGGTCAGAGCCCAGCCCGGAGCAGGAGGACCGATCCGTCGTCCCAGAGTGCAGACACAGTAGAGGATAGCACCATACCAGCAAAAGGAGCTTCCGACTTGCTACCACTGTGGTAAGAAAGGACATTACGAGAAGGACTGCCGAAAGAGACTGAGGACATGCCTGATTTATGGATCGAGCCAACACCAAGTCCGAGACTGTCCACAGCGTAGAGAGGCAATACCGCAGACCGGACAGAGGCCAACAGCACCAGTCCCGAGGATACTACCCCAGCCAGGAGGCCAGCGTCCACCAACACCTGGAGGATTTCAGAGGGGACCACCTTTGGCCCCACAGGAGGCACAGTTTGATCGAGCCCGACAGCAGACCGGAGGGCAGAGGCATGGACATGCCTTTGCACTAGCAGCTACTGAGGAGGAAACAGAAGGGGAAGCTATCATAGGTACCATTTTAGTTGCATCATTACCTACGACTGCATTATTTGATTCTGGAGCTACATTATCTTTCATATCTAGTAGATTCGTAGCTATGCATAGAGTAGCTACTTCCCCCTTACCTAAGAGTTGGAAGATTATTATCGGAGGAGGCATCGTGCCGGTTAGCACTATTAGAACGTGCTCGGTAGTCGTATGTGGTAGAGAGATGAGAGCGCGATTCTTGGTATTACCCATGCCATACTTTGACGTTGTGCTAGTGTAACACCCTATTTTTTAAAAAAAATAAAAAATGATTTTTCTGGATTTTTCGGTAATTTTTAATTAATTATTAAAAATGTCCTTCAGGAATTAATATTTTTATAGATTAAATTAAGTATTAAAATATTACAAAAATATATATATTTTTGGGTGTATTATTAATTATTGGATGTTGTGTAATTTTTTTAGAATTTATTGGGTTCAAAAACTATTTTTAAATAGCTAAATACCAAGGATTTAATTAAACCATGTTGAACCGGGCTCAAACCGGACTGAACCCAGCCCAACTGAACTGGACCAGACCAACCCAGCTGACCGAAACCCTAACCTAACGGGTCGGATCGGATCCGGACCTGACCCGACCCGACCCGATAACGACCTGCTCCCCTCTCTCACACGATCCCCCGCCCCGCCCCGCGTTTCCCGGCCACGACCGTGCCTCCATCGACCCCGCTCCCCGCTCCACCGGCCACGACCCCGACCTACGACCCCGCGCCCCCCCCCCCGCTCCACCACTCTCCCTCTCCCCTTTCCTATTTAAGGACCCGAGCCGAACACCGCAGCCACCACCGCCAAACACCCTCCCCCGCCGCTCCGGTCTCCGCCTCCACCGCGTTCCGGCCGCCTCCGCGAACCCAACGACCCCGGTGACCTCCCCAGCAACGACCCCAGCAGCCGAAGCTCCGCCGCCGATAGCAACGACCCCAGCAGCACCGCGAGCTCCGCCACCGCCGCGCCCTCGCGAAAGCGTATTTTGGTCGTTTCTGACGCCCTGTTCAAGTGAGGTTTTCTCTCTCCTCGTCCTCTCATTTTCTGTTCTGTCGACTCATGCACGTATCCTGCATGACCCTCTCGATACCCGTATAATTTGTTCGGGGTATCGCGTCCTGTGTCGGTCGCAAAACGCGACGCAAAATCAGAAAAAAAAATTGAAAAATCAAAAATTTGTCCCGAACTCGCAAGTTCACGACCATTTTGCGTGCAACATGTTAACTGTTTTCAAAATCCACTTGAACAGTAATTTAGACCTTATTACCAAGTTTTAAAACCCTATTTTTGTTCAATTTATTGTGTTGTATGTTGTGTTTTATTCGAGGGTGAAAATGGCCAAAAACTTGGTTATTTAAATACCCTGATTTTCTCAAAATTGGGTGTGCCCCGCTAAACGAGGCGACTTGGTCGTATGCGAACTTTACCAAAATGTGCACGCCGTCGATACGGACATGTGGGATTTCGCGAAAGTTGATTTGGATGTGCGTGCACACCGGAATCAACGCGTATCCGTCGACAACGCCCCGTATCGGCCCTGTTCTGAAACTCGTTGTCACTTTGTGTGTGCTCGTTGTTTCGAAACGAAACTTGTACCATCGGATTCGTAGCATTTTTCTGATCATGTGACCCAAGTTTGGTTCGATTCTGAGAACGTTGACAAAATCCCGTATCGTGGGCCCTACGGCTCCACTTGACGGGCGATTTTGTGATCGGCTCATCGGAATCCAGTTCTGAATATTCCGTTGGGTTCGTATCGTCGTTCTGGATTTGCAGACACTAAGTTTGACGAATTTGGAGAATATTGTCTTTGGCATATTTTTCGGTGCGAAGCAGGCCACATGTGGACCCCGTTTTGACCAGAAACGGTTAATTTTGCCCCTGTGTCCAAATTGGACTTATGGACAGGCAAATCTAGCTATTTGATATCTTCTGAATATGATGGTAATGTTTATTTCAGCAACCGGAGGAGTACCTGCAGATTTTGCTGATACCAGAGCAGTAGTTGGAATCCAAGGCAAGTGTACCTTGCCATACTTGCAGCACTTGTTTTCTATTATTCCCTTAATTTATTTATCTGATATAAATGCTCAACCTTGGACCGTGTAACATTACTTAACATCTGAATAATATTTGGGTGTCAACACCGTACGCGGAGTTGTGTAACGTCACCTAGACATAGATATCGAGACCCTATACATTTTCGTGCTTGCATCATCAAGTACGTCATACCATAGGACTCCTGATACTATTCATGAGACAGAATCTTTCTGAGATATTTATGGTGATTCTGTATAGGTTACATGATTCATGACATAGATATTGCATGTGCTTTGTTATCATTATGACGTGCTGCATTAGATATGATCTTGCGTGACATGGACATGAGATGTCGTGGACATGAGATGTGTGATTACATTGGGTGGGAAGAGACACACATGCTACGGGTTGATTATATTATTACGGTATCGTAGCCACTCCGAGCTAGGCTCCTACATGATATTACTGCTACCCGGCTCCCCGACACAGAGCTTGTAGTAGTCTCAGCCTGAGTTCTAGTGATGCTCTCACTTGCATATCACATAGCTGGTTACATAGTTTACCATATTATTATTATTTTATTTATTATTGCACTGCATTTATTCTGGCTTGAGTTATTCTTGTACCTTGCTATGTCCCCTGAGGACCTGGATCCGGATTATGTCCCCAGGTTTAGCAGAGGAGATCTACCCCGAGGTATACGGGACATGAGCTAACATTGGAGCAGTACCATCACCAGAGGACGAGGTGATCGCCGAGGATTTCTCCTGAGTATCTGCTTTATCTATACTCAGTTATTTCTGTTATTTTCTGTTTATTGAATTGATGTATCAAACTCATTATCGGGTTGTTCCCCGAGATATGTTTTATTGAGACTTGATGTTGCTTTATATTTCATATTGTCTGTGTTTACCTTCTGTGGGTGAGATTAGAACTAGACTGTGACTTGTATCGTAGACCTATTTATTGTTGGTTACAACTTAAGTACACCTTAATGGGTCCATTAAATTGGGTTTGTCCATTGGTGTGTGCTGTTGGCCATTGCCACGTGTCTAGTCCCTCGATATTTTGGGACTGGGGCGTGACAGCTAGGCATGGACTGGTTAAGCCAGTATAATGCCGTATTAGACTGCCGGAAGGGTAGCGTCACTTTTAGACCGCCAGATTAACCGGAGTTCGAATACATGCGTGGGACCGTCGAGCAGGGAGTAGGACAGACAACTGGAGCTTACATGGCTATGGAGATGGTATCCCCGCCGATAATTGTAGAATTCGAGGATGTTTTCCCAGAGGAGTTACCAGGCTTACCGCCAGATAGAGACGTGGAATTCACTATTGAGATAGTATCAGGAGCAGCACCGGTATCTTCTAATGTATACCGATTGGCAAAGAAGGAACTAGATGAGCTGAAGCTACAATTAGAGGAGTTGTAGAACAAAGGATTTATTCGTCCTAGTGCATCACCCTAGGGAGCACCAGTATTGTTTGTACCTAAGAAAGATAGGACAGTACGTATGTGCATTGATTACAGAGCCCTTAATGCTTTGACTATCAAGAACAAGTGCCCCCTGTCGCGAATTGATGATTTGTTCGACCAGCTGACAGGAGCAGTGGTGTTCACAAAGATCGACTTGAGATTGGGTTATCATCAGGTAAAGGTGCGAAGAAAAGACATTCCAAAGACGGCATTCAGGACTCGTTATGGTCACTACGAGTTCTTGGTGATGTCTTTTGGATTTACGAATGTGCCCGCAGTATTTATGAACTTGATGAACAGAGTCTTCCACCAATACCTAGACCAGTTCGTGGTAGTCTTTATCGACGACATCTTAGTGTATTCGAAGAGCCACGAGGAGCACTTGAGACTAGTGTTAGAGACGCTGAGGAGAGAGAGACTTTATGCCAAGCTGAGCAAGTGTGAGTTTCTCCTATATCGTGTCACTTTTTTTGGACACGTTATCTCAGGAGATGGTATTTCAGTAGATCCGGTGAAGATTTCATCAGTAGAGACATGGCCAACCCCTACCAATGTCTCAGAGGTGAGGAGTTTCCTAGGAATTGTCGGATATTAACGGAGGTTCGTAGAGAACTTCGCAAGGATCGAGAAATGATGACCCGTTTGACCCATAAGAAGAAGGAGTTCACCTGGACAAAGGAGTGTCATACGGCGTTCAATGAGCTGAAGAAGCGTCTGACTACAACACCTATCCTAACCATACCTTCTGGACCCGGAGGATTCGTGATCTACAGCGATGCATCCGGGAAAGGATTATGATGCTTCTTGATGCAGCATGGAAAAGTTGTGGCCTATGCCTCTAGGCAGTTAAGGACCCATGAGAAGAACTATCCCACTCATGACTTCGAGCTTGCCGCAGTGATCTTTGCCTTGAAGCTTTGGAGGCACTACCTATACGAAGAAAGAGTAAAGATATTCACTGATCACAAAAGTCTGAAGTACGTCTACACCCAGAAGGACCTGAACCAGAGACAAAGACGTTGGCTCGAGGTGATGACAGACTTTGAGATTGAGCTACAGTACTACCCGGAAAAGGCCAACGTAGTAGCTGACGCATTGAGCAGAAGACCCATGGCATTCTTCTTGACTACCAAACAACATCTGTTGAGAGATCTAGAGCAGATGGGTATAGAGGTCGTTATGCCCGTAGTAGATAGATAGTTGTTGAGTTTCTAGTTGCAATCGACATTAGTGGAGAGGATCAAGGCTGCTTTGCCGCCAGATGCTAGATTCTAGAGGCTTCGACAGAGGACAGAGGCAGAAATACAGACATAATTGCGTATACATGAAGACGGGACTTTGAGATGTGGAGATCGTCTCTATGTTCCAAATGGAGAACTTCGTCAGGAGCTGATATCAGAGGCACACAGTTCAACCTACTCTACTCATCCAGGAGGCACGAAGATGTACAAAGACTTAAGGCAGTACTACTTGTGGCATGGAATGAAGAGAGAGATAGCCCGCTTTATGGCAAAGTGCCTGGTGTGTCAGCAAGTCAAGGCTGAGCATCAAAGGTCTGCAGGTTTACTTCAACCGCTCCCGATACCGGAGTAGAAATAGGAGCACATCACTATGGACTTTGTTACGGGCTTTCCGAGGAGTCATAGTGGTCGCAATGCAGTATGGGTGATCGTAGATAGACTCACCAAGTTCGCTCACTTTTTACCCTTCAGAGTTGGGCAATCTACAGAGGTCTTAGCAGATATGTACATGAGGGAGATTGTGCGATTGCATGGAGTGCTAGTTAGTATAGTGTCTGACATGGATACGAGGTTTACATCTTACTTTTGGCGGAGTATGCAAGAGAGTCTCGGTACCCGCCTGAAGTTTAGCACATTGTATCACCCGCGGATAGATGGCCAGTCCGAGCGCACCATTCAGACATTAGAAGACATGTTAAGAGCATGCATGCTTGATTTCGGAGGATCATAGGAGGACCATTTACATTTGGTCGAATTTTTCTATAACAACAACTATCAAGCAAGCATCCAGATGGCTCCCTATGAAGCGTAGTATGGAAGGAAGTGTCGTTCTCCAGTATGTTGGAGCGATATAGGCGAGAGGCAGATTCTAGGGCCAGAGTTGGTTGTTCGTACAGTAGAGAAGGTGAAGAAGATCCAAGGGCACCTACGAGCAGCACAGGACAGACAGAAGCATTGGGCGAACGCGCATCGACGACCCCTAGAGTTCCAGGTTGGAGATTATGTATTTCTAAAAATCTCACCTACTCGAGGGGCTATCAGATTTGGAGGCAGAGGGAAGCTGAGTCCGAGATACATCGGACCATTCGATGTGTTAGAACGCATCGGAGAGGTTGCTTATAGGTTAGCCTTGCCGCATACTTTAGAAGGAGTTTATGACGTCTTCCATGTATCTCAGCTAAGGAGGTACATGCCGGATCCGAGTCATGTGCTTGATCATTCAGAAATCACAGTCGGGCCGAGTTTGTCATACCAAGAGGAGCCTGTAGAGATTCTGGACAGAAGTGAGAAGGTATTACAAGGTCAGACTATCCCTCTAGTTCGTGTCACATGGAGGCATCATGCACCAGGCGAGTCGACCTGGGAACGCGAGGAGGATATTCAACTGAGTTATCCCCATCTTTTCGAAGGTTTAGGTATGTAGTAGCATTTTAATTCCAGCCAGTAGTTCTTACCATACGTATGTTTTAATTTCGAGGGCAAAATGCTCTAAGGAGGGTAGATTGTAAACCCCCTCGACCAAATTTAGGGTTATTTAGTTTAGATTGAGAAACTAGGATTAATTTGGATACAATTAGAATTAATGTACAACAATTTTGTGACTTAATACACATTACCGTTGCTTCGATGTTTAGAGTGCTACACTAGTAGTTACCTTCAAAGAAATTTCATACACATTTCCTAGACTTGCCAGACTACCCACTTGACCCTTGTGTAACTTTTAAATACTCAATATTGTGCTTCATTTTAGCTGCGCAATATTCGTCACAAACGTCCATGTATTATTCCATAAATCCAATTTCTCATAATTGCCTATTCCTATTTGAAATTGAGGCACAACCTCAACCCAATTCCCTATAACCCAAATTAGGGTATTAACCTATTCTGAACCTGCTACGCCCATGACTCTTGTATCCCACCCAAATTTAATCCCTTGTATTTTTAATTGGCAAGAGAATACCTTGTGTATTTGTTTTTAATTTAATTAAATTGGCGACCAAACCTCACCCAGAGCTAGACCCAACTAAGCCCATGAACCCCCTACACCCTTTCATGTAGACAAGCTCCCCACCCCAAGGAGCCCAGGCCAGCCCAAATCTCGAGGCCAGCCCATATTTTCCCCCTCCTATATAAATACACATTCTCTCCCTTGAAACCCTAGAATACATAAACCATCTCACCATCACATACCTAGCCAAACTCCCCTAGACAACCCGAGCATCCCTTCTCCGACTTCTCCAACACCACCACCACAGCCCCTCTTCTGCCTGCGCTCCCCCTAGCCGCCGGACCACCCCCAGGCCGCCTGCACCACCGCATCATCACCATCCCCTTCACCATCATCAACATCTTCATCAAACCCGACCCCGATCACCCCCTTATCTCGACTGTCCCCAGCCCTGACCACCGCCTCCAGTACTGCCAACCCGACCAGCACCACCTTCCCCTAACCAGCACCACCGTCCCAGCCCGCCAAGTCGACGCTGTCAGGCTGCTGCTGCCGCTGCTGCAACTGCTACAGTTACTGCCGCTGCTGCCGTTGTTTGCTGCACGACGACCGGAGCTCGGCCGAACGCCGGAGGACAGCCAGTCGACGAGCACAGACCCCCTCCCTCGTTCAGCCAACTAGGTACATGTTCCCTTCATCCTTTCCTTCTTATATCGTCGTGTCATCGTGTCGTGTGTCGTAGACTTGGACACAAACTAAATAATGTTAAACCATATATATGTGTGTATGTATGTTAATTAGATTAGATAGTAATTAATAAATTAGTAATTACCCTAATGTTATGACCTGTTAATAAGGACTTGTATTTCACCTAAAAACCTAGACATTGACCAAGTACACTTAACAAGAGAAATAAAGACAGGTAATTATACAAAACATAAGTAGTTTTGTAAACACATAATTATGGTAATTTATTGTCGTGAGGTACACGGTAACTGAGGACAGGACACGTGTGCATCTTAGCTACGTGCACACGCGACTCTGTAGTCGACCAGCCGTGACCCTTGCGTCAGTACCTAAGAGCAGCGTCGTAGTTTCGTGTATATTACTTTAGTGTCTGATGATAGAAATTGCTATATTATATTGTATGTTTAGGATCACAAGACCAGCCAGGAGATACTTCAGGAGCAGACTATTGGCATTCGCAGCTTGAGGACCCAGGCAAGGTACCTTGCCATATTTACTATTTAAATTAAATAATGTAAATGTTGTATGTTGTCTTATTGTATTCTTTATACAACTGTGCGCGTCCGAGATTGACTCGGGTGTAGTCGACGGATGCGTCGATGAGTAGTGTACTTGACCTAGTCACTAGTAGACTCACCCCCATTGGGAGGATATTCTGATATCTTCTGAGACCTGACACTCTTACACGTTTTACGGTGACAAATTCATATTGGGATGCGGGTTTGCGTACTCGACTAGCTATCAGTGTGTGTGACATGCATCACGATTTAGTACGTAATTCAGGATTATATGATTTGAGACTTGGCATATAGATACGTGGTATGCACGTCGAGTATTCGACTTGTATATCTACATTAGGCGGGGAGGACAACTAGTAGGCGTATGGGATACACCCATTGGAGTCCGTAGTATCCGGAGGAGCCACGGATCCAATGACTTCCTTTACACTGCTGCCACGTTCTTCGGAGCGATATGGACGATATACTATACTGCTGCCACGTTCTTCGTAGCGATATGGACGATATACTGTACTGCTGCCACTCTATTCGGAGTGTGGACCTTATGCCTACGCCTACCCATACGTACCAAAGTTGTCCTCGTATTGCATTCACTTAGATGGTTAGCACACCCTTTATTTATTTTATTTAGTATTTATTTATGGCATGCTTCTATGTATCTTGTTACGTCCCTCTGAGGACCTAGTTCCTTTCCAGATTTGGACGAGGCATATTACCCTACAGTGTACGGGCCAGGACATGAGACTAGGTACGCCACCGCGGAGGATCTAGAGGTGCTACCGTCAGAGTTTCCATGATCAGTTGGTAGGCCTTCTGCCTAGGATTGGAGCATCATTATCTAGTCAGCCGATGCCCTAGTCATTACTCTTTTTATCTGTCATTCAGTACTTTTATTTCGTCATTGTAGTGGGTTTGTTCTCACCAGACACTTTGGGTTGTACTATGATATTCAGACTGATATTTATTTCCAGTATTTATTTCAGTACTTCTTGGTTGATTTGTGGATGAGATTAGATTACCTGTTTTATGTTGATATTAGACTTGTTAGTAATTTAGGACAGCGTAGCACTCTTCGCTATGATCCATTAAATTGGGTTATCCTCTGAGACGTGTCAGCTGGCTATTGCCACGTGGCTTGGTCCCGTATACTTTTGGGACTGGGGCGTGACATGGTTTTAGTGGTGGCCCTTACAGGTCCGACTTTATCGCTTGTGGTATGGTAACATGCCCAGCGAGCCTGCAATAGGATAGAAATTACTATGTCTCATCCACTTTGATTACGTCTTTGAACTTCCTTCGTAGTACTTCTAAAATATCTGCATCATGTTTGCTTGATTCCGTACTCTTTTTAATGAAGTTCTATCTCTTGCAGCAAGATGAACTTGCACAGTGGACGAGGAGCACCCAGTGCCGTGGTGCCAGCCGATACCACCTAGAGGGAGGAGATATCCCAGGGACCACCTGGAGGGCAACCACGAACACTGGCCCGGTAATTCTACAGGCCCCGCTGATACATTGGCACGGGACTTCTCAGGGCGATCCTACACAGCAGCACGAGGGACAGACTTCCCAGACGATCCCCACGTAGTATTTTAAGGGCCAGACTTCGGGGGCTACACCGATGCCGCAAACCGAGAGGCCGACATCTGAGGAGACACCTACTGCACAGCCAGAGGTTCCATTACCACCACCTCCACCCTATCCACCCCAGATACCACAATCAGATGGACAACCACAGATGCTTCAGTTCTTCCAGACTATAATGCAAGCACAGTGGCATCAAACCGAGACATTGAGACAGAGTTTGATGGCAGTTCTGGAGAGGACACCTATCACAGCACCCGTACCAGCACCTCCACCGGCTCAGACATGTGGTACGGTACGATGGTTCCGCCATATAGGTCCGGATGCTTTTTCGGGCAACGAGACTGCAGAGAAGATCTCCAATTGGGTCGCCAATACGGAGATGTTACTAGAGGCTTCTCAACTACATCCAGACCTTTGGATGACCGTAGTGAGGGCCCAATTGAAAGGCAACGCCCATCACTGGTGGGATTCTATTGAGCGCAGTGTAGGTAAGACCCAAACTTGGGAACAGTTTTTAGAATACTTTAATGCGAAGTATTTTTTGGCTACAGTCAGAAATGCCCTGTACTCCTAGTTCCTACATCTAGAACAAGGGAATATGACTGTAGACGCATACGACGCGGAGTTTAGCCGTCTTAGCAGATTTGGTGCCGTCCTGATACCCAATGATCTAGAGAAGGCCCAGAGGTTTCATCACAGCCCACTTTTGAGCTGCAGAGGTATACCATCACCCAGGCAAGGATTTCTTATGAGGAGGTTCTTTCAGAGGCGAGGATCCAGGAGGCCATCGGCAGAGGAGCAAGACGTTCCAGCACGACCGCACCAGCCAGAGCCCAGCCCGGAGCAGGAGGACCGATCCGTCTTCCCGGAGCGCAGACACAGCAAAGGACAGCACCATACCTCACTTTTAGTATATTAATGATTGTTACGACCTGCATCCGGTTGATCGGACACGAGTACGCGAATACGTCCAGCCTACGCCATAGTATCGGCGGTAGTACGCGGTCTAAATCTCTTTTATAATCATCCAATATTCCATAGATAATTCTCACATCCACCATAATTTCTATTCTAGCTCATTCACAATAGGTAAATAAATAGATGGAGAATAAGGACAAGAAATAGAAAGTACTAATATACTAAAAACTATAGTCTTTGTACATTTATTCGTCCATAGTTTTAGTACATGCCAAAAGATAAGATAAATCGGGTACAACCCGATTAGTATGCCAAAAAGGAAATACTAGTCTAACTAATTAACTACGCTTCAAAAGTAGTCTCCTGGGTAGAGACAAGCTCCTCAACGTGGTCATCTGCTATGTCATGTGGGCCATAGAAGGTAGGAGCATATTCTTCATCATTTCCTAATATGTCAACGGATCTAGTCAGGATTGGAGCAAGTACCAATACACAACAGAATTATACTAAATAATCATGATAAATAGTGAAAACTGAAACTAAACAATAAGTATTGTAAACCATAGAGATAATAGAAGCAGAAATATCACAGGACATGAAAATAAAACTACTACCAGATGATAAGGAACTACGTGTATGTACATGTGTATTTAGAATACATAGTTGGCATGTAGGGGTTATAAGGCTAATAAGGCACGTCTTAGATGGCTAACAGTCAGGAATAATCAAGTATAAGGTTGTTGGTACAGTCGTATACTCAACAACTAGCAATCATGACATGATGGAAAGGGTAAACCACATGCCTCCTAGTATTTTCCCTTCTAACACAAAAATTAAGGTACGTAATATGAAAATCCAGTTTCTATAACAAAGTGTAACCATGAAAAAGGAGCGCTAGTAGAGTAAATGACTAAATATCATATTATAAAGGATAAAACCGAAGTATATGGTACTTGTCTCAAAAATATGTTGGAGTCGACGTATCGGTCACGATCGTGTAGGTACGGAGTCCAAAAACTACCATTCCAAATAGAATTCCATTTGTCAAAAATAAAATCGTCCGAGAGTCCAAATTTTTTCAAATAGTCCAAATTTATATGTAATGATTCAGTATTGAAGATTCAGCATGATCGACAATTTAGGTGATCCGGGGTTCGTACACAGCCCATAAAGAGACAGAAAGTAGCTAAATTAGCCAAAGCTAAAGAAAATAGTCAAATTTTATTTAAGAATAATTTAGTTATAAATTTTCTTATTAAGTTAAATATTTATGATACTTGTTTATTTATTAATTCTAATATTTTATTTAGTCCTATAATTGCTTCCATAGGTTCTTTCTTATCCAGGTTTGTTTCCATGGTAAAAAAACCCGACTTCTTATAAATAGCTTTATAGTTTCCTTTGTATATAATATTTTCACAGTATTGGAAGGAGGATACAACATTATTTCCTTTTCCTTATCCTTTTTCTTTTTCTTTCTTTTTCTTTTCTTTTCTTTTCTTTTAAAAACAAACAAGTACTTGAAGTGTTACTGTTTATGTGTAATGAGGAGATCCATAGACTAACTATGTAAGATTGTCATTTCTTGTCTACTCAAAACATTTCTTTATTACTACTTGCTCCTAGTGTGGTTACACTTATTTAGCTAATATTTGTCATTCCCCGATCTCCCGCAGGATCGGCCATCCCCGCTAGGCACGAATCATCGTGCCAGCGCTCCCGCAGGACGATCGTTTCCATCATAACGTGATGTTGCACGAGCACAAGTTGTGCCCGCGCAAGACCATGATCCGAACAGGCGGATAAATAGCTAAGCCAAAGAATTATACAGATAATCCGAATGCAGCAGAATAAGAAACCGAACGGGTGATAGATAACAAGTTCACGGAGTCGTCATAGCGGAAGCATTGAATGAACACAAGTATGAAACAATCAAGAAATATTATAAGCGGCACTAGGCCGAGATTATAAGTCGCACAAGCCATTTGCTCTCGAAATAATAAAGGCGTGCCAAGCGGCTTACAATATGGGATGATAACATAGGCAATGTTCCAATACATTATGCCTTGTATATGTGTTTTAGCTCCGAACTCAACACTCCAAAGCTCCAGAGCGAACTCCAAGTCTTAGCGCGCACGAGGGGATACTCATGTAAGCACCCTGGTTTTTAGAATTTAATATTTTTGTTATTCTAAATTTTTTGTGATTAAGGAATTTTTATTTATTTGTAGCTAATTATAATATATAGTATTCATAGATTTTCTAATTATGTATATTTAATTAATTATTAATATTGTATAAAGAAATATATTTTTGGGTGTACAACTATTAATAGTATATTGTGTAATCTTTCTGAAATTTATTGAGGTCCAAAACTATTTTTAAATAGCCATACACATATATATAAATAAAAGAAAAGAAAAAAAAATAGAAATCAATTTAAACCAAAACCCATTAATCCTAACCCTACCCAAACCCAATAACCTATTAAAACCCAAAACCTAAACTAACTCCCCCCCAACCCGTGCGTACACATGAGAACCCCTTCCCCATCCTATATATATATATATATATATATATATATATATATATATATATATATATATATATATATATATATATATATATATATATATATATATATATATACACTACACAAAACCCTAACCCTAACCTAATCCCACGCCTACACCACCCTAACCATCACCACCGCCGGAGCCGCGACAATAGAAGACGATCGCCGCCGTCTCCCCCCCCCCCCCCCCCGCGCGCGTACAGTAGCACTTGCGGCCCTCCTTCGCACACAGCTTTCGACCTCCTCGCTGATTCATTTTGCATCTCATCTTCGCTGGTATGTTCACAACCTAACCCTCTATGATTCCCTTCAAGTGGAACGAATTTAGGCACGTCGGTTTGATCAAAAAATGGATCGAAAGTTGGCCAAAAAACTGTTTAAAAATAGTTCAGAATTCCAGTCCAAACCCTCATGTTCATGTCCAATTTGCCACCAACTCGTTAATTATTTTCAAAATATAATTGAAGAAACTTCTTCACAATATAACCAAGATTTTTACTTTTTTTTAGTTTTTATTAGTTTACTTTAATGGTAAAATTATTCTTGTTCCAAAACGACAAAAAACTTATTTTTAAAATACCTAATTTCTCCCAATATAAGATGTGTCCCCCCAAACGGGGCAACTTCGTCATGTACGAATTGCATCAAAAGATGCGTATCGTCAACGCGGATATGTGGGCTTTCGCGGAACTTGATTTGGATGTACGTGCACACCGGAATCAACGCGTATCCACCAAAAAATACCGTATCAACCTGTTCTGACACTCGTCGGAATCTATGATGCTCTCACGTGCATATCACATAGATGGTTACAGTAGTTTACCCTTGAGTGTGTGGCATTATACTGTTTTACTTTTGGCATATTGTTTCTTGTACCTTGTTACGTCCCTCTGAGGACCTGGTTCCCTGCCAGTTTTTGCAGCATAGACGGTTATGGAGACTTTGGAGTTGCTGATAGAGTTGCTTGTCTTGCAGGCATTGGTACCAGGTACTTATATCATTTCTACCAGAGTTATGGTTATTTATTCATATTGCTTATTCATCTTCTGATGTAGCCTAGTTTTATAGGCTCATATTTTTTTCTCGAGTCTATTCGAGTTTGTGTGTTACTGGACGGCCGACTTTAGCACATGTAGCTCATTCTTGTGTATTATGTCCATTATGGATTGATGCATAGATAATTATATTTACTTGATTATTTATATAGTGACCATTATAATACAACTTATACGTATTCGAGTCGGACCAGAGTCTGGTCGTATGCGTAGCTGTCATGTTACGTATTCCTAGTCCTACGTATTTTGGGACTGGGGTATGACATGTTTTTGTGGTGGCCCACGCAGGTCCTGATTAAATTATTTTGATTACTTTTCGGTACCGAGCGAGCCTGTAATCAGGATTAGCAGTATTAGTATCTCAATCCACAACTGATTTGACAATTCCTTAGCATTTGATTATCGCCCTTGAACTTCATAATTGTACTCGTTTATTTCTCTCAACATCCTTATTATTATTTATTATCTCTCCCTATTCCAGATAAATGGACGTTCGTACGCGGTGTTTCCTCCAGAAGAAGATGCTTGTCAAGGCGAAAGAAGACATGCTGGATAAAAAGTTTTGAGAAGATGGATACCCTTAGTAGGGTAGATAGGTAGATTATTCCTATATGCTAGAGCTGGTGTATATTGCTAGCGTGAGAATTAAATATAGTAATGAGTTTAAGGGTTAGTTGTATTATCCCCTCGACTGCATTCATATCCTTCCTATCAAATTCTAATCTTGTGTTGCATATATGGCCTCGTGCTTTTGCAACAATGATCTTTCTAATTATAATAATAAGTAGATCCTTCCTCTTTCCCTAGTTGTGCCTTAATTATAAAATCAATCCCTTAGTTGGTACCACTCCTTGTGTTAATATCCATATCACCATAGGTATCAGTTCTTTTCTACTCTAATCCCCTTGATCTAGTCACCATGACTCGATTCTCTAAATACCTGCCTAATCGTGCCTTATTCAACCATGTAGACTTATCAGAAATTCTTCTTGTCGTGGCCTGAATTTTGGTCTCTTCGTCATCAATGACAATCAATGATCGAAGCCTCTCCACCACCTTGCCTTAATTAGATCTGACTCAGTCATTTCTTCTGCCTTGTAGGAGCTTGACCTATAAAAGAGCAGTAGTGAATGTGTAGTAATTTTTCTTATAAAGTTGTTGATCAATAGCACCCTGATAGTTTCTAGGTTCTTTTAGAAAATCCTTGATTACGGCCAGTAAATCCTAGAATTCTTGTAACCTTATTTAGAAAATAGATAGAAAATAGGCCCTTCCAGAAATATTGTTAGCAGGACCATGACCTTAGTTTTGGATACCAACTTAATTTTTATAAGTTGGGTAGATCGTAGCCCCTAGTTTTAGTGTAGGATTATTTCTAGAAATTCAGGATAAATTTGAATTTATTTTGGTGTTAATTAGGTAATCTCAAACGGATTAAATTACCTATTTAATTTTTGTATTTTTGATACCCTTTGTTGTGGCTCGGATATTTGGAGCACAACACTATCATTTCCTTTCCAATAACTTCTCCCTTACGACCTAGACTAGTCACTCTACACCTATGATATGACTATCACTCACAAACTAGCCTTCTCATGTTTTGTTTTAGTCGCATGACATTCGCGACACAATTGTACACACATGACACATAGATATCTTTTTTTGTTGCGGTCGATTTTAATACTCAACACCGATTCAATTCTTTCGACAACCTTGACATTCATGAGCCTAACCGGAACCTACTCACTGATGACACAACTGTTACATCCAAATATACACGCCCATGCTCCATGTAGACCCTACAACATTCGTGGCATATCTCTTTCTAAACCCTATATCTAACTCCGTTGCAATTGAATTAAATTATACATAGGCAACCCAAATATCCCAACCACTGATATACCCGTACCCCATTCATGCCAACCTAAGTCTGTGACACTTGTGTTGCATTAAATTGAACCCCTTGTACTCTTTACACAATACAAAACACCTTGATGAGTTATATCATCTTTTGACGCTTATTGCTGAACCATTCATCGGCATCCATTATATGCAATGAACAACTTCTCGGTACCATCCCACCCTAGTTGTATTTGGCTATGGTAATTCCTATTGTCTTATAGACTCATGACCTAATTAGAAGCCAGGAGAACTGGTAAAACTTTTTTTATAGAGTTATTGACTCATTAACGCCATGGTAGTACATCGATTTTCTTTAATAGGATGTGACAACGGTCACAAAATTCTTACCATCTTGAATCCCTCATAGAAGTTAGACTTTCTAAAAATCCTTAGAAATATGATCGTGACTATAGTTCCTGCGGCCAACTTCATTCTTATAAGTTGGTTAGAGCCTTGAGTAAGCGTACCCTTATTCTTAGAATGTGACGTCAAACTAGGACTCCATTTGGTAACTGCGTCCCCATCTTTAGTGCAACCTTATTAACTAAAATCTTTTCTACTATATTTATTTTTAATTTTGAGGACACAATTTTTATAAGTTGGGTAGATTATAAACACCCTGATTTTTAGAATTTAATATTGTTGGTATTCTAAAAAAAATTGATTAAGGGATTTTTATTTATTTTTAGCTAATTATAATATATAGTATTCATGGATTTTTTAATTATTTTTATTTAATTAATTATTAATATTGTACAAAGAAATATATTTTTGGGTGTTCAACTATTAATAATATATTGTGTAATTTTTTGGAATTTATTGAGGTCCAAAACTAATTTTAAATAGACATACACCTATATATAAATAAAAGAAAAGAAAAGAAAAAACGAAATGAATTTAAACCCAAACCCATTAATCCTAACCCTACCCAAACCTAATAACCCATTAAAACTCAAAACCTAAACTAACTCCCCCCCAACCCGTGCGTACACAGGAGAACCCCTTCCCCATCCTATATATATATATATATATATATATATATATATATATATATATATATATATATATATATATATATATACTACACAAAACTCTAACCCTGACTTAATCCTACGCCTGCACCACCCTAACCATCATCACCGTCGGAGCCGCGCTGCCGCCCGCAGCCGCGCCGTCGCGCCCACAGCAGCCGAACGCCGCCGTCCGCTCCCCCCCCCCCCGCGCGCGCAGTAGCAGTTGTGTCCCCTCCTTCGCGCACTATTTTCGACCTCCTCGCTGATTCGTTTTGCGTCCCGTATTCGCTGGTATGTTCACAACCTAACCCTCTAGGATTTCCTTCAAGCTGAGCGAATTTAGGCACCCCGGTTTGATCGAAAAATCGACCGAAAGTTGGCCAAAAAATTGTTCGAAAACAGTTCATAATTCCAGTCCAAACCCTCATGTTCATACCCAATTTGCCACCAACTTGTTAATTATTTTCAAAATATAATTGAAGGAACTTCTTTACATTATAACCAAGTTTTTTATTGTTCTTTTAGTTTTTATTAGTTTGCTTTAATGGTAAAATTATTCTTGTTCCAAAACGACCAAAAACTTATTTTTTAAAACACCTAATTTCTCGCAAAACGGGGTACATCCCGCCAAACGGGGCAACTTCGTCGTGTGCGAGTTGCATTAAAAGGTGCGTATCGTCAACACGGACGTATGGGCTTTCGCGAAACTTGATTTGGATGTACGTGCACACCGGAATCAACGCGTATCCGCCTAAAAATATTATATCGGCCTGTTCTGATACTCGCCGTAACTTCGTGTATGCTTGTCGTTTCCCAACAAAAATTATGCCATTGGATTCGTAGCATTATGCTGTTCTTGTGACCCAAGTTTGGTTCGATTCTGAGAACGTTGACGAAACGTCATTTTGTGGGCACCACGGTTCCACATAACGGGTATTTTTGTGACCGGCTCATCGGAATCCACTTTTGGGCGTTCCATTGAGTTTGTGCCATCGATCTGGACTCGTAGACACTAAGTTGGACAAATTTGGAGAACTTTGTCTTTGACACATTTTACGGAGCAAAGTGGGACACACGTGGACCCCGCTTTGACCCAAAATTATCAATTTTGCCCCTGTGTTCAAATTGGACTTATGGGTAGTCAATCCTAGCTATTTCTAGTATTCTGAGAACAATAGTGATGTTTGTTTCAGCATCCGGAGGTGTACGTGCAGATTCCACTTTTCCAGGAGCAGTTAACGGAGTTCAGAATCCAGGTAAGTGTACCTTGCCATGATGTATTACAGTTCCTTGACTTTATTATATTATTTAGTTATTATAGTTATTTTATATGGTTGATGTGTGTGTTTACTTTAGGACCGTGAGACATTGCTTAACGTTCGAACAAGATTCGGGTGTCGACGCCGTACGCGGAGTCGTACAACGTTACTTAGAGAGTTGATTCCACGATCCTATTTTTGCGTGCTTGTTTTACCAAGTATGTCATACCCTAGGACACTTGACACTATTTTATGTGACATAATCTTTCTTGAGTTATTCATGGTGATTATATATAGGCTTACAGGATTCATGATATGAGACTTGCATATTATATGAACATTATTATGACTCGTTGCACTAGCTAGAGGTCATGATCTTGCGTGTTATGGACATGAGACGTTATGGACATGAGATATGAGGTTACATTGGGTGGGGAGAGACACACCATACTACAGGCTGATTATTGATATATATATTATACTACTGGAGGTGCTAAGTTACATACGCCGGAGTCGCAATACCCTAGAGGTGTCTTGGACTCTGTCTCAGATCTTTGGCACCTATACTGAGTCTTGATACTACTTGCTTCTATGGGCTCCCCGACACAGAGCCTGTAGTAGTTTCAGCCTGAGTACGAGTGATGCTCTCACGTGCATATCACATAGATGGTTACATTAGTTTACCCTTGAGTATGTGGCATTATACTATTTTACTTTTGGCATATTATTTCTGGTATCTTATTACGTCCCTCTGAGGACCTGGTCCCCTGCAGTTTTTGCAGCATAGACGGTTATGGAGCCTTTGGAGTTGTTGATGGAGTTGCTTGTCTTGCAGGCATTGGTACCAAGTACTTATATCATTTCTACCGGAGTTATGGTTATTTATTTATATTGCTTGTTCATCTGCTGATGTAGCCTAGTTTTATAGACTCATATTTCTTTCTCGAGTCTATTCGAGTTTGTGTGTTACTGGGCGGCCGACCTTAGCACATATAGCTCATTCTTGCGTATTCTGTTCATTGTGGATTGAGGCATAGATATTTATATTTACTTGATTATTTAGAGAGTGACCATTATAATACAGCTTATACGTATTCGAGTCGGACCAGAGTCTGGTCGAATGCATAGCTGGCATGTTACGTATTCCTAGTCTTACGTATTTTGGGACTGAGGCGTGACAACTCAGCACCGCACGAGGGTCGCCCGCACCCTGCAAGCAATTTGGTGGGTTATCGGTACATGAATGCACTGGTGGGAAGGCTTCTCGCCCGCTCAACGAATCTAAACACGTTCAATTAGTTTTATGCACAATCTATTAAATTATCTTTCTAGTCTTGCCTTAGGATCAGTTTAATGGCATAAGATACAAAACCTAACTCGGACGGCAGTGCGTCGTGCGATATAAGAGTAATACGGCAAAACTTACCAACTTACCATTCGTCCTTTTCTATCCAAACCATAAACTAAGTTAACCAGCATATAATATATGAAACGAAACAAAATAGGGCACAAACAAAGCTTTGTGTCACGAACGAGTCCTTGCCTCAAATGCGTTGCGCTTGCACTAAACAATGTATTGTGCATCCATATCTCTAAGTACAAAGTGGCGTGCATCAAATTCTCTTATCACATGTATTAAATGTTCTACTTAGATTTACTCAGATGTGTTTGTCACGCCCCAGTCCCAAAATGCCGAGGGACTTGGCACGTGAGCAATGGCCAGCAGCACGCACCGATGGACAACCCAATTTAATGGATCCATCAGGGCATGCTTAAGCTGTAGTCTAGCAGTAAAATGTTACAAGTCTCAGGTATTTCTAATCTCATCCACAGAACAACGCAGAGTAATGCCAGAAATAATGCAATAAAAAAATGAGCAATATCAAATAAGCTTATCTCGGGAAATAATCCGAGAATTAGTCTGTTACATTTAATTAGAAAAGACAGAAAATAAAATACTGGAAATGGAAATACTATGTAGATGAAGCCGGTGCTCAGGAGAAATCTTCTGCCACTATCTCGTCCTCTGTTCCTGGTTCTGCTCCAAGGAGTGCTCCTGTACCGTACACCTCGGGGTAGTTCTCTTCAGCTATACCTGGGGACATAGTCCATTCCAGGTCCTCAGGGGACATAACAAGGTACAGAAAATACAAGCCAAAATATATGGAGTACAGCGATAAAATAAACAGCAGGGTAAATATGTAAACCAGCTAAGTGATATGCAAGTGAGAGCAACACTAGAACTCAGGCTGAAGCCACTACAAGCTCTGTGTCGGGGAGCCGGTAGCGGCAATAACTATGAACTACACTATGTTATATACTATATTTTATATATATAATATCAGCCTGTAGTCTGTGTGTCTCTCCCCACCCAATATAATCCTACGTCTCATGTCCACGATGCCTCATGTCCATGTCACGCACGATTATAACTAATGCAGCAAGTCTGATAGCTATGAATCAAATGTCTAAGAATATAAAGTCTATGTCATAAACATGCATCCTATACAGAATTACCTTGAATGTCTCAGGAAGACTCTGCCTCATGAAATAGTGTCAAGTGCCCTGGGTTCAGAAGTACTTGATAAGACAAGGACGAGCATTATCGGGTCTCGATATCCTTGTCTATGTGACGTTACACAACTCCGCGTACGGAGTTGGCACCCGACTATGATCGGACACTAAGCACGTCACCCGTTTCCTAGGTTAAGCAGTTAAAACAAGTTTATATTTAATTCCACAAGAATCAAGTAAAATACTATGTCAAGAATTACTGAGACTTGGCAAGCTTTACTTGCCCACTAATGCATAATTAAGTCCAGAAAAATAATTAGCAAGCTGCAGGGTTTGGCAAGGTACACTTGCCTATGGTTCCGGCTCTGATTTCGGCTCTGACTTCAGTTGGATTTGCAGGCGGTACTCCGGTTGCTGAAACAAATATCACCATCAGATCCAGAAAATATCAATCAGCTAGAAACGCATGTCCTTGGGTCTAATTTGGAGACAAGGGCAAAAACGGCAGTTTCGGGTCAAAACAGGGTCCACATGCGGGCCCGCTTTGCACCAAAAAATGTGTCAGGGTCAAAGGTCTCCAAATTCACCAAACTTAGTGTCAACAGGTCAGGAACGATGATACGAACCCAAAGGAACTTCCAGAATTGGATTCCGATGAGCCGAACACAAAATCACCCGTCGAACGGGGCCTGTGGGGCCCACGACATGCGATTTTGTCAACGTTCTCAGAATCGAACCAAACTTGACCCACAGGACCAGCGTATCGCTACGAGTCCGATGGCACAAGTTTCGTCTCGATCCGACGTGTGTACACAAAGTTAGGGCGCGTTCTAGAAAGTACGGATACGGGGCGATGTCCGCGGATACGCGTTGATTCCGGTGTGCACGCACACCCGAATCAGCTTCTGCGAAATCCCACACATCCGTATCGACGATGCGCACGTATCTGTGAAGATTGCGCGCGACCAAGTCGTCCCGTTTGGCGGGGCATACTCAGTTCTGGGGTAAAACAGGGTCTGGTTTTTCCTGTTTTTGGATCGCGGTGTGCGATTACCACAGGACGCGATGCTCCGAACGGTTTGTCCGGGCACCTGAACTGGGCTAAAAACCCGGGGTTCGAATCGAAAATAGAGCTACGAGGAAGAAGTTACACGCACCTGAACTGGGCTAAAAACTCGGAGTTCGAATCGTGTCCGACACGTGTCGTATTCGAAGAATTAGGGTTAGGGTTTGGGATTCTCGCCGAAGACGGCGGCGCTGAGGCGGGAAGCGGTCGGCCGGGGGCAGTGGGGGCCGGGGGCAGCGCGGCGAGGCGACGGTCGGGGCTCGCGGCGGCGCTGGAGGCGGCGCGGCGGCGCGGGAAGCTGCTGCTGTTGCCGCTGTCGCTGCCGGCGGAGGAGGAAGGAGGAGGAGAGGGAGGCCGGGGCTCGGGGCTGCGGCGGAGGAGGCTGGGGGCGGTCCGGGCGGAGGCGGAGAGGACGCGGGGGTCGTGGTCGGAGCCGGTGGAGGAAAGCGGTCGGGGTAGGTGAACGGAGAGGGCTGGGGGAGGGTTTATATAGGCGTCGGCGGCGGGGGACGGGGCCGGGCAAGGCGGGGACGTGGCGGGTGAGGCGGAGCTCGCGAGGGCGCGGCCGGCGGGTCCGGCAGAAAATGCGGGCAGCCGAGGGGTCGTGGGTGATGGGGTCAGCCGGGTACGGGCGGGTCGGGTGGCGGGCAGACCCGACCCGACCCGACCCGACCCGGTAGGGGCTGGGCTGGGTTCGGGTTCGGGGCTGGGCCCGGTGGGCCGGGTCCAGCGGGCCGCGGGCTGGGCCGGTTTGAAAGAATAATAATAAATAATAATATTATTATTATTATTAATCAGTAATAATTAAATAAATAAATAAATAAATTTAGGTGTTTTAAAAATAGGTCCGGGGTCCGATAAATTTCAGAAAAATTGCCCTAAGTCCAGTTTTTCATTTTACACCCAAAAATATTATTTTTATAATATTTTAATATTATTTATTATCAAATAAAAATTATTTAATAATTAAAACCCTGTTTTTAATTACAGAAAAATCCCAGAAAATTCAAGAAAATTGTAAAAAATCCACATTTTAAAAATTTTGAAAAATTAGGGGGTTTACATTATTCAAATATACAAGTTACTCATTTCAATGCAAATAAACTCGCACTCAAATTGTCGCAATCGAGTCAAACTTAGTCTATATGAACAAAAGGCCACTGACATATCCATAAAGGACGAGTTATAGCCTATGGATGGATGGCTGCAACATTAGTACCATAGATCCGTCTGTACCATCATGACCAAAATGAACGGTTATCAAAATTGTTCCGTTCGGATCAGATCAACCCGGTGCCCCGGCATACAGTCCGCAGGAGCACAAAATAATATGTGCACATATTTTTCGTGACCACGCGAACACAAATCTTCCAAATCACATATTATGAACTTGCTCCAAATCATAAATCACATATCACAAACTTGATCAAATCATATATCACAAACTTGCTCATATCTTTTCCATGTTCATAAATGAATTGGCTTCCAGAGCCGTTTGATCTAGTCCTGAACGAATGTTGCTTCCAGAGCTGTCTGATTATAACACTTACTCAACTTATCGTGATGCAATCCTCTAGTTCGAGAATTGTCTTGGTGACCTAACGGTCACGAATACTTTCATGCTCAAACTTGCACAAAACGACTATTTGATAATCTTCCGGCCAAACAAAGTGAATCATGTTTCGAGTCATAATCCAGGCCGTGGCACGAATCTACGAGATAAGCATGGCACATATAAAGGTGAAATACTATACTTGATCATATAAAAGTCTACTCGAAACATAAGTAGTACGACTAGCACGAGCGTGAAGGTGTCGTTGAATCGCAGCATAATCTCAAAGACGAGCAGTGTAAACATGTGAAGTAGTGTACTACAAAAAGTATATAATAATATAATCGAAGCATTAGCGAAGTCTACTTGCATGAAGCTAAGGTAGCATGCGAGGGTCCAACTATAAGCCAAGTTTTATTTCCATGTTCTAACACAAGCAATACAAGATGGGATTATTTTCTTAGCTATGTGCGTTGCATTCTTATTAGCATGCAAGAGGTAATTTTTTTAGCAACTAGCATGTATCGTCCAAGTTATTAGGTGTGCAGGCTAAGCAAAGATATGTTCATCGTAGACACCCACATTAGCGATGATTCGCATTGGTCGAGCGATATTCTGAGTGCGCCTTTGAAAGTCTAAGTCTGAATCCTGAAGGGCCAAGTCTGAATTTCTATACATCAAGCGAGTCTTCTCACTGAGCAAAGCGGGACGGGTCGTCGTATTTTTGCCGTTTGAATCGACTATCTGCATTGATGCGGAGCGGGTCGTTACACTATTGACAGTTCACTCTCTAGCTTAAGAGTACTTTTTATTACCTATTCCTATTCTACCGAGAAACATCTTGTGAACCTATTCTTTTTCCATTTTTTAACTATTATGTACTCGGTTATGGTACATGCAAGAATGGTGTATTAAATATTCACTGTTACTAATTATTATAAATGTTGTTTGCAAGATATCCTAATATTGCTTTAGTACAGAAACATTGATCCAAGCAAGTTTATTAATAGTTATTTTTGGGTTTAACTCATAAACAAAGAATGAAAGAGAGATATAATCTCACCTTGCCGATGGAGTGGTTCGATTGGTGAGGTCGTCGGTGCCAGGGTCCGATTTATTGGGCGTAAAGGCACTCGTGTGTGCAGTGGAGTAGGAAGAGAGATGGAGTATGGGGAAGGGGTTAGGAAAAGCTGTTATGTAAACCCCCTCGACCAGATTTCAGTATTTTTAGGATTATTTTAACAATTTAGGATTTGTTGCAATATTTTAAATTATTTTTCCTACATATCCTGTTAACTTATGCGCCTGTCCATCTCCTAATTATTTGGAGCTTTATCTTGACTGTTATCCCCGAACAAAGTTCACATACCTGTCCTAGACATGTCAGACTATTTTCCTGAACTTTGTACAACTCACAGATGTGCTAAAATGAGCCTCGTTTGAGACGCACAAATATCGTTACCCAATGTACGTATTTAAATCCCCAGACCTGTACCCATCCCTGTTCCAACAGACATTAGAGGCCCAACATGCACCTGTTTTGCCCAGACAAAAATACGTTATTTTTCTACACTGAGTATACTACATTTAGTGTATTGACACCGTAGAAAAATTATGACCCTACCTGCCTCTAAATAATTAGAGAACACCGTGCGCAGTATTTATTAATTAATAAATATGATGGCCCGTATCACCCAAGAAAATCAGGCCCAGTCCCTGCCCAGACTCACCCCCATTCCCCCAGGACCCTTACACAGCTTTTTCCTTCAATCCTGTGAATTTTAGCATTTTCAGGAATCAGATGTTTTTCAGACAATTTCGTAAATTGTGCAATTTCCTAAAATAGGACCATTATGCAATTTATAAAATTGCAAGGACCTTCCTGTAAATTTTCCTGCGAGGTGTCACCCCCTCATTGGCTGGTGAACCTGCGCCTTCCATTTGGAGGCGGGACTCACCCGAAAATATCCCGAAAACATCCCAAAAATATCCTACAAATATCCCGTAAATATCTTTAGATATTTTCTTAAAATATCTATTTATTTTTCTATAAAAGAAAACTAAAAGAAAAAGAAAATAAAAATAAAAACCTAAATCCTAACCCCTCCCAGCCCGCAGCCAAACCCCCCTGGCCGCCGCCGGCGAGCCCCTCGCCGGAGTCGCCCCGCGAGCCCCCGCCCGCGGCGAACATCCCCCCCGCTGGCCTCTCTCCTCCCCAGCTCCTCCTCTTCCTCCTTAGTCCTCCTTCCTCCCCCGAAGCAAGGCCTCAGCCCCCTCCGGCCCGTTGCCCAGCGCCGGCTCCGCCCTCCCTGACCTCGTCGGAGCCGACCTCCGCCCGCCATCTCCTCCTCCTTCTCCCCAGCTCCTCTTCCTCTCTCCTCAGCCCCCGCCCTCTCCCAGCCACCCCGCTCCGACCCGACTACCTGGCCGGAGCCGAGCTTCCCGCTGCCCCCGACCTCCTCCTCCACCTCGCCGCGCCACCGCAGCGCAGCCGCTTCCCCGTCGTGCCCCGCCCTCACCAGCGCTGTCCAGCTCCCTCTCCTCCTCGACCAGATCCGGTCAACCTCTGCGCCGCCGTCACCCGCAGTCGACTCCGGCCGACTCAGCCGAGCAGCTCGCCCCATCGAGGCCAGTCGACTCCGGCGACACCCAGCGTTCAGATGCCCTAGGAAGGACACGGACACAGCCGTCCCTGACCCTGACACTTGTCAGACACGTGTCGGACACGAGAAACGCAAGTTTCTGGAGCCCTGTTCAGGTACTCATATCTCTCTCCTCGTAATTTCGATTTCAATTCCGTCAGTTGCGTCGTGTAGACTATGTAATCATCTCGATGCCCGTGCAACCCGCTCGGTGCATTGCGTCCTGTGGCGATCGCGGCACGCGATCCAAAAATAGAAAAAACAACGACCCGATTCACCCCGGAACTGAGTACGCCCCGCCAAACGGGACGACTTGGTCGCACGCGGTCTTTACCAAAACGTGCGCACCGTTGATACGGACGTACGGGATTTTGCAGAAGTTGATTCTGATGTGCGTGCACACCGGAATCAACGCGTATCCGCCGACAACGCCCCGTATCCGCCTGTTCTGGAACATGCTGCAACTTTGTGTACACACGTCGGATCGAGACGAAACTTGCGCCATCGGACTCGTAGCAATACGTTGGTCCTGTGATCCAAGTTTGGTTCAATTCTGAGAATATTGGCAAAATCCTGTATCGTGGGCCCCATAGGCTCCACTTGACGGGCGATTTTGTGACCGGCTCATCGAAATTCAATTCTGGAAGTTCCGTTGGGTTCATATCATCGTTCCTGACTTGTTGACACTAAGTTTGGCGAATTTGGAGACCTTTGACCCTGACACATTTTTCGGTGCAAAGCGGCCCACATGTGGACCCCGCTTTAACCAGAAACTGTCATTTCCGTCCCTGTGTCCAAATTGGACTTAAGGACATGCGTTTCTAGCTATTTGATATTTTCTGAGACTGTTAGTGATGTTTATTTCAGCATCCGGAGACTTTCCTTCTGAGGCCATAGTTTCTGACTTCTTGGCATTTGACATCTGGACATTATATTTTGCAGCTCTTGCCAGGCAAGTATACCTTGCCTTGTTGTACTGTTTAAATTCAGTTATTGTTAGTTACATGTTTATCTATTTTAAATATAAATGTGCGCGTCCGAGAAAACTCGGGTGCAGTCAATGGAGGCGTTGACGTTAGGACTTGTGTCAGACCTAGTGTCTAGTAGACCCACCTAAAAGTTGTAGAGTTATTTATATGACTCTCCAGGCCTTGACACGTATCATTACACGTCATAGAGTAAGTTCATGTAGGGACGCGTGCCTCATGCGCGACTGGCCATCAGTGTGAGCAACATTTGTAACGGTATTTAGCTTAGTTGATTATTTTACTGAGACTTGCATCATAGTAGGAGGTGTCCACGTCGTTTTTACGACTTGTACATCTATATTGGGTGGGAAAGATACTAGTAAACGTATGGGACACCCCCTCCTTGATGTTTTATCCTTCGTACCATGCTCCTCGGAGATGGTCGATTGCAGAGTGCCCATGCGTCTGGGGGCATATGACACATATACTAGCCAGTCACGACGATTGGTGAATTACGTCAGCATATGTCTAGCCTACACATTTCCATGCGTGCTACAGGATCTTTAAATTGTATTCACTTAGATGGTTAGCACACCCCATTTATTTATTCAGTATTTACATTATGGCATGTTATTTTTATGTATCTTGCTATATCCCTCTGAGGACCTGGTCCCCTGCCAGGTGTATATGTTCGTGAGCATTCGCAGGAGAGCAGATCCAGGCATGTTACGTATATCCCGAAGAGGTCTTCTCTTCGAGCCTCGTGATTGTCAGATGTTGTTCTCATATGGTGTGTATCTGGTTCCTTTTTATATTCTATTTCGGCAGTAGATTTGTTTCCATCCGACTGTTATTCTTTAGATATTTATATTTGAGATCTAGTTACCTGGTTATTGGTTATTCATGTTTATGTGATTTCTGTGGATGATTAGATATTACCCTGTGAATTGTGATTAATTATACCACTGGTGAATTATTGTTCATTATACAGCGTACGCTCGTATATATGGTTTCCATATATTGGAGTTGCCATATATACAGGCGGATGGCATGCTTACGTGTCCTAGTCCTACGTATTTTGGGACTGGGGCGTGACATATTTTTAGTGGTGGCCCATGCAGGTCAGAGCATATTGTCTCGGTTACGTCACTGTACCGAGCAAGCCTGCACCTAGGATTAAAGTATAAAATCTCATCCATAATTGACTATGACTTATCTTCCTTCTAGTCTGTCCTACTTACAAAATTGCATCCTGCTTGATTCATGTCCTTCCCTAATAATTCCTTAAATATAGCCCCTGCTAGAATATAGGAATCCTGTTGATAGGATAATGATTAGGTTAGTATTCCTATTAAGAACACAACTAGGACTTTAAAACATCCCTAAGTTTAGGATACTAAATAAACCCTAGTATTTAATATTACCTAATGAACCCTAGCATCACTACCTATAGATTAACTTACGATTATCCCTTGACGTATTTATGTATGACTTGAGTATAGTAAAAATACTACTAGGATTAGTTAGAGAATTGACCATAGTGTTGACCCTAGTCTTAAGGAACCGATAGAAATCCAAGGTGGAATATTAGGACTGAAACCTCACCCTATGATTGGATAAACCCAGTGTTACACCAGAAACCCTTTACCCTTGTTGGCGTAAAAGCCAAATGACTTTCTTGTTGGCATAAAAGCCAAATTATGCAGGAGATTCTCCTTTATGCCGCAGTTATGACAACCGCTACCCACGATCCCTTAGTCTTCCTTATCCTGCGTCATGCAAGCCACGTAGGTAACTGCCCTGCGTAAACCTGATTCATGAATAGTAGATAACCAGTATAGAGTAACCTGATTAGGCGTAGAATATAATGATAAGATGTGAGAATATTTGTTACAGCCTTAGCTTTCCCCAGCCATGACCCAATCTTGTGCATTAAAGGCAGAGATACGCCTTGAGCCCTGTGCAAAAAGAAACAGCTTTTGACAGGACATCTGGTTTTGTCTCACCGCGAGCGTAGATAACTTGTATCCAATAAGTCACTAAATGACAACCTGGGTCCCCGTGCAAATTCATCATCGCAGCCGTCCTCTCGATCGTTGTACAAGTACTTTTATCAGATGTCAGGATTCACTAATTCAACTGACAAACTTATGAGTCTTGTACAATTTTACGCTGCAACGTATGCTAGACTTTACGCAGACAGACTTTTATACAAACTTTACGCACGCTAATTTTATGCGTAGATTTTAGCGCAAAACTTTTACGCTCAGACTTTCACCCAGACTTTTACGCAGACTGTTACGCACAAACTTATTACGCGGACAGCTCTGAAGCTCTACCTTACGCTTCTCTGTTTTACGCGGATAGCTCTGAAGCCATGCGTTACGCCAAATTATTTTATCTCCGCTTTACGCAGACAACCTCGAACCCCTACTTTACGCGGACTTCCTTGAAATCTCTGTTTTAGGCAGACAACCTATAGTTTATATTAAAGATTATAGAACTTAGAAGGCCATACCTCTTTTAGGTCAACTAGCGTCTTAGAGTAGGAGATAGAATAATAACTGTAGAGATTGTAGAGTCTTATCTTTTTGTGAATTTAAATTGTTTAGTAAGTTCTCGTATCACAATCTAGCGTACTTAAATTTACTATACTATCTCGACTTATACTGCTATTATAGCCTAGTTTTACAAGCTTATTCTTTATCAAGCTTGTTCATGACATAAGTATTATTGGAGTACTACAATAATACATTTCAGAATCAGTGTATTACGGTCTGATCAACCATAGTGCACTTGGTTCGCCCTTCGCATAATTACTTTGCGTGGATTGAGATATATAGTAATTAGTAGACAGATGTACTTGCCCTCTAGATATGTTTGAGCATATCATATCAGTTACCTAACTGTGCTGATACGAATATGTGAATAGGGATTACCAGAAGAGGATTTCAATCCACAACTGCCTTGACAATTCCCCTTTGAATTCTTTAAAACGCCTTGACCCTCATACTTCTAATATATTACCTTCCCCTTGAACTCTTGATTATTGTTTTTCGTCTTCCCTTATTTCGGAATGACGAAACCTCGTACTTAGTATAAATATGAAGTATATTGTTTCTGTAGCCATTTCTGTTTGTTTCTTGGATAATTACCAAACCCTATTATTAGATTTGATTTCAGTATATAAACGGTGCTATCTTTAGAATGACCTTCGCTACCTACCTACGTTGTATTACGATCCTGATGCGTGCATCGCTATGACAGCATGAAATTTTTTATTTTTGCCTTGTAACTTGGGTCAAGTTCAGAACTCAAGTATTACGATGAAGAAAATGTATCATTTTGCTGACAGGAGTCTAAATAGATTTTACCTAAATAAATAATTGATTGACTCCTGAATGAATAGCAACACCTATGACTAGGTTGACTTGTAAGGTTTAAGAATTCTTAAGGACTAACGAATGTCAAGTCGCTTTCGAGGAATTGAAGAAACGATTGACCACAACACCCGTATTAACTATTCCATCCGGATCAGGCGGTTGTGATCTACAGACGCATCAGGAAATAGTTTGGGATGCGTATTAATACAGGATAACAAGGTAATGACAGATGCATCCAGACAATTATAAGTGCATGAGAAGAATTTGGAACTTGCAACCGTCGAAATTACTCTGAAGCTATGGAGATATTGCAAATATGAGATAAATCGTAAGATTGCACGGCATACCAGTCAGCATTTTACCAGACAAGGATTCGCGTGACCAGAATTGGTGGTCAACATCATAGAGACAGTTAAGTATATACAAGGACACTTGCAAGCAGTGCAAGACAGACAACAACAGTGGGCAGACCGTCATCATCATCCCTTAGAATTCAAAAAGGACGGTCATGTCATCTTGAGGATATCACCTGCTAGAGACACCATTCGATTCGGAGGACACAGCAATTTGAGTCCAAGGAATATTGGACCAGTGACGTGCTAGAAAGAGTAGGAGTAGTAGCATATCAACTTGCGCTATCACCTTCACTTGAGAGAGTACTTGCTGTATTCCACATGTCGCAACTCAGGCGATATGTGACAGACAGTAGTCATGTTCTCAACCATTCGGAGATCACCATTAGGCCGAGCTTGTCGTATCAAGAGCAACCCGTGGAAATCCTTGATCATCGAGAAAAGGTATTGAGAAATCAGTTAATCCCCTTGGTCCGTGTGGCATGGAAGCATGGCACGCCAGGAGAATCTACTTGGAAGCGTGTGGACGACATGCGTAAACGTTTTTCGAACCTATTCGTAAGCCAAGATATAAATTACTTTGTTAAATTATACCTTATGCCGTCTTTGACTTCTACCGTGGCTTAGTTTTAATTTTGAGGACAAAATTTTTATAAGTTGGGTAGATTGTAAACCCCCTCGACCAGATTTCAGTATTTTTAGGATTATTTTAACAATTTAGGATTTGTTGCAATATTTTAAATTATTTTTTCTACATATCCTGTTAACTTGTGCGCCTGTCCATCTCCTAATTATTTGGAGCTTTATCTTGACTGTTATCCCCGAACAAAGTTCACATACCTATCCTAGACATGTCAGACTATTTTTCTGAACTTTGTGCAACTCACAGATGTGCTAAAATGAGCCTCGTTTGAGACGCACAAATATCGTTACCCAACGTACGTATTTAAATCCCCAGACCTGTACCCATCCCTGTTCCAACAGACATTAGAGGCCCAACATGCACCTGTTTTGCCCAGACAAAAATACGTTATTTTTTTACACTGAGTATACTATATTTAGTGTATTGATACCGTAGAAAAATTATGACCCTACCTGCCTCTAAATAATTAGAGAACACCGTGCGCAGTATTTATTAATTAATAAATATGATGGCCCGTATCACCCAAGAAAATCAGGCCCAGTCCCTGCCCAGACTCACCCCCATTCCCCCAGGACCCTTACACAGCTTTTCCCTTCAATCCTGTAAATTTCAGCATTTTCAGGAATCAGATATTTTCCAGACAATTTCGTAAATTGCGCAATTTCCTAAAATAGGACCATTATGCAATTTATAAAATTGCAAGGACCTTCCTGTAAATTTCCCTGCGAGGTGTCACCCCCTCATTGGCTGGTGAACCTGCGCCGTCCATTTGGAGGCGGGACTCACCCGAAAATATCCCGAAAACATCCCAAAAATATCCTACAAATATCCCGTAAATATCTTTAGATATTTTCTTAAAATATCTATTTATTTTTCTATAAAAGAAAACTAAAAGAAAAAGAAAATAAAAATAAAAACCTAAATCCTAACCCCTCCCAGCCCGCACCCAAACCCCCCTGGCCGCCGCCGGCGAGCCCCTCGCCGGAGTCGCCCCGCGAGCCCCCGCCCGCGGCGAACATCCCCCCCCGCTAGCCTCTCTCCTCCCCAGCTCCTCATCTTCCTCCTTACTCCTCCTTCCTCCCCCGAAGCAAGGCCTCATCCCCCTCCGGCCCGCTGCCCAGCGCTGGCTCCGCCCTCCCCGACCTCGTCGGAGCCGACCTCCGCCCGCCATCTCCTCCTCCTTCTCCCCAGCTCCTCTTCCTCTCTCCTCAGCCCCCGCCCTCTCCCAGCCACCCCGCTCCGACCCGACTCCCTGGCCGGAGCCGAGCTTCCCGCTGCCCCCGACCTCCTCCTCCACCTCGCCGTGCCACCGCAGCGCAGCCGCTTCCCCGCCGTGCCCCGCCCTCACCAGCGCTGTCCAGCTCCCTCTCCTCCTCGACCAGATCCGGTCAACCTCTGCGCCGCCGTCACCCGCAGTCGACTCCGGCCGACTCAGCCGAGCAGCTCGCCCCGTCGAGGCCAGTCGACTCCGGCGACACCCAGCGTTCAGATGCCCTAGGAAGGACACGGACACAGCCGTCCCTGACCCTGACACGTGTCAGACACGTGTCGGACACGAGAAACGCAAGTTTCTGGAGCCCTGTTCAGGTACTCATATCTTTCTCCTCGTAATTCCGATTTCAGTTCTGTCAGTTGCGTCGTGTAGACTATGTAATCATCTCGGTGTCCGTGCAACCCGCTCGGTGCATTGCGTCCTGTGGTGATCGCGGCACGCGATACAAAAACAGAAAAAATAACGACCCGATTCACCCCGGAACTGAGTACGCCCCGCCAAACGGGACGACTTGGTCGCACACGGTCTTTATCGAAATGTGCGCACCGTTGATACGGACGTGCGGGATTTCGCAGAAGTTGAATCGGATGTGCGTGCACACCGGAATCAACGCGTATCCACCGACAATGCCCCGTATCCGCCTGTTCTGGAACACGCTACAACTTTGTGTACACACGTCGGATCGAGACAAAAATTACGCCATCGGACTCGTAGCAATACGCTGGTCCTGTGATCCAAGTTTGGTTCGATTCTGAGAACGTTGGCAAAATCCCGTATCGTGGGCCCCACAGGCTCCACTTGACGGGCGATTTTGTGACCGGCTCATCGGAATTCAATTCTGGAAGTTCCGTTGGGTTCGTATCATCGTTCCTGACTTGTTGACACTAAGTTTAATGAATTTGGAGACCTTTGACTCTGACACATTTTTCGATGTAAAGCGGCCCACATGTGGACCCCTCTTTGACCAGAAACTGTCATTTCAGCCCCTGTGTCCAAATTGGACTTAAGGACAGGCGTTTCTAGCTATTTGATATTTTTTGAGACTGTTTGTGATATTTATTTCAGCATCCGGAGACTTTCCTTCTGAGGCCATAGTTTCTGACTTCTTGGCATTTGACATCTGGACATTATATTTTGCAGCTCTTGCCAGGCAAGTATACCTTGCCTTGTTGTACTGTTTAAATTCAGTTATTGTTAGTTACATGTTTATCTATTTTAAATATAAATGTGCGCGTCCGAGAAAACTCAAGTGCAGTCAATGGAGGCGTTGACATTAGGACTTGTGTCTGACCTAGTGTCTAGTAGACCCACCTAAAAGTTGTGGAGTTATTGATATGACTCCCCAGGCCTTGACACGTATCATTACACGTCACAGAGTGAGTTCATGTAGGGACGCGTGCCTCATGCGTGACTGGCCATCAGTGTGAGCAACACGTGTAACGGTATTTAACTTAGTTGATTATTTTACTGAGACTTGCATTATAGTAGAAGGTGTCCACGTCGTTTTTACGACTTGTACATCTATATTGGGCGGGAAATATACTAGTAAACGTATGGGACACCCCCTCCTTGATGTTTTATCCTTCGTACCATGCTCCTCGGAGATGGTTGATTGCAGAGTGCCCATGCGTCTGGGGGCATATGACACATATACTAGCCAGTCACGACGATTGGTAAATTACGTCAGCATATGTCTAGCCTACACATTCCCATGCGTGCTACAGGATCTTTAAATTGCATTCACTTAGATGGTTAGCACACCCCATTTATTTATTCAGTATTTATATTATGGCATGTTATTTTTATGTATCTTGCTATGTCCCTCTGAGGACCTGGTCCCCTGCCAGGTGTATATGTTCTTGAGCATTCGAAGGAGAGCAGATCCAAGCATGTTACGTATATCCCGAAGAGGTCTTCTCTTCGAGCCTCGTAATTGTCAGATGTTGTTCTCATATGGTGTGTATCTGGTTCCTTTTTATATTCTATTTCGGCAGTAGATTTGTTTCCATCCGACTGTCATTCTTTAGATACTTATATTTGAGATCTAGTTACCTGGTTATTGGTTATTCATGTTTATGTGATTTCTGTGGATGAGATTTAGATATTACCCTATGAATTGTGATTAATTATACCACTGGTGAATTATTGTTCATTAACAGCGTACGCTCGTATATATGGTTTCCATATATTGGAGTTGCCATATATACAGGCGGCTGGCATGCTTACGTGTCCTAGTCCTACGTATTTTGGGACTGGGGCGTGACATGTTAGGAAAAAGAGTTAAGGGGAGGTGCAGGTATATTGGAAGAGGAGAAAATAATGAAGAAGAATATGAGGGTGAAGAGAAGAGAAGGCTGATATGGAGGAAGAGATGTCTCTCTCTCTCTCTCTCTTATTAATTTCTATCAGAACCATCATGACCAATTAGTCATGAAATGACATTAATATCCTTGTCTCTCATGCAATGAGCCACCTGCTCCTCTTCATGCCAATTCATGACACCTAACCTAGGTTAGGTGAAAATGAGTTTGTGTAATTGTATAATTTAACTAAGGGCTTAAGTGCAAAATATTAATAAAAGCATAAAAAGAAAAGTAAATACAATCATTTAATAATAATAATAATTGATTAATCATTAATAACTATGGTTTATTCTAAATAATAATTTTAATGCTTAAATGATAGTTAATTAATTGTTATTAATATTTGTCGAAAAAGATTTTAAAAAATTCTCAAATTTACAGGTTAGGGTAGTTACAATGATACACTTAACATCTCATGCTGACAACATGCTTTATGCGACTGTCATGATTGACCTCGTTCTATCGCGCACTATAGAATCTAACTCAAGTGTATTACTCCGTATCTTTTGACCCCTTTCGAATACAAGTTCCTACTCATTTTTCTCGTTCTGTGTTGCATGCGTGTTGGGTCTGTTTCATTGAATAACTCTATCACTCAATTCGAGCTGGCTATAATACTAGAACATCGTATTTTCTGACTCGGTCTCTACTGCGTCTTAGCGCGGAACATATATCGCTTAACGTGGGACATGATCTATTGTGTACGATGATCTTAGGCTGAGGTTGACTAACCTAAATAGTTATACTCGTCCACATGAATCTAACATATTCACTTGCACTAGCATTCAAGATCAGCATATCGCGAGTCTAGATCGTGCACATATTCAAGGCGTCCCCCAAATATATGTATGACAACCAACTTAGTTATTGCGAAGTCTTTGCACTCGATTTTAACATATCACTGTATCTTGGATCGTGCACACATTCAAGGTGTCCCTCAAATATATGTATTCAACCAAACTTAGCAATAGCAAAGTCGGACAAGCTACTCATAAAAATCTCAAGTGTTCTCGTTTATGAATCACCATGATACCTCAAGCGGGGTCAATCAAAATCTAAGTCATTTCCAATCTGACTCAAATTAAGCATTGTACAACCGTCAAGTACGATCTATCCGACCGACCGACTAGCGTCCAAGTTCTATCGTTCGTTCCGTTCGTGTCAAACACATCGTATACTTATCGTTCCAAGCCTAACTATAGTCTTGCTGCCCAGTTCTATGGCTTTCTCAAGCAATACTCTAAAGTCGGACACACAAGTTCTTTCACTCGGCATAGGATCATCTGCCTAACCGCTAGGTCGGCTCACAAGGTCATAGGTATAATTCATGTTCACGATTTATATCGTGCAATCCATTGCACGAAACTCGCCCAATTCCTAAGGTCAAACAATTGTTCTTTCGTACGGGATATTCTACCCAAATTTGTTCTACTCAAATTTCTAAACATCGAGCACAAATCATTCTTATTACATCGACACGTTCGTTTGTACAGGGTCTGAGTCCGTTTAGCAAAGTCATTCCTAAGACACGTGCAACCGAATCTACAATATATCCACGTTGCATGTCAAACCTAACGATTCGCATAGTCTATATCCTCAACAAGTTTGATAGAATCTACCTATCTATCATTTTCTAAGTCTAGACCACCAGTCATGATTAATTTCTAATCACCGATCTCAATCATAAACTCTAAGTCGTCCAACATGATTTACGTATCCGTTCACGAAACTATCAATCGTGTTTTCTTCACGTTCTAGACAAACTCGTCATCGAAATACTTTTGATTCATTTGTATTCTTAAACTTGCCTTATCGTATCGAATCACAAGTCAAGACGATCCTTCAATTGTTACGCTCCGGTCTTCTGTAAGTTCAATCATCCCCACTGGACATAAAATTACCACGCCAACGCTCCCAGGGGATAATTATCTTAATTCGGATGTGACGCATGTGCGAGCATTGAGTTGCGCTCGCACAAGACAAGAACTTTAAACATTATGGTTATCATCGAAACGACTAAGACAACTTATCGTTATACTTTATTTCATCCAAGTTATATATATATATATATATATATATATATATATATATATATATATATATATATATATATATATATATATATATATATATATATATTATTTCTCTAATAACCATTCATGTCGTGATCATATTTTGCCTAACAAAATTGTCCAACTTTATTGTTACCGTTCGATCAATCCGTAGCCCACTTCTAGCATTTCTCAAACAACTAAGTTAAAATTTTCAAGCCAAAGTCTATCTACCTTCGTTACGTTCATTTTATCGAGTTCGTCTAAATAATCATCGGACATGTTCTCGCGAGTTCGATCATCCCCGCTGGACGTAAAATTACCACGCCAGCTCTCCCGTGGGATAATTGTTCTTTGTCGGGCCTGATTATTGAGTGTTATCTGTCGAACTAGATTAAAGATCGTTCCTCCAAATCAAGATTAAGTATATTATCGTCTACCTCAATCATTGAACCACGTAATTCTTTTTCTTGTATCAATCCATGCTATCTTCCAACTTATTGATACAGTATCAAGTTTTCCAAATCTGAACCACAACATCTATACTCAAGCTAAATTCTAGCGAGCGATATCCTACTCAATATAAATATCGATATGTGCTATCTTTCATTTGTGCTATCGTTCTAATCGCGCTAACTTCGATCGCATCCTCGATTATTCTATCTTAAACTCAAGTTTTAATTCGTTTGACTCAATTCAAAATTGCTCGTACGATCCACTAAGTTTTATCGACCAAGATATAAATTATAATACTCTTAATCCCTATCCGATATAAGCCTTATCATTTTTTCAACTCATTCTAACTCGTTCGAATTAAATCTCGCATGATTCCTTCGAGTTTGCTTACTTGCTAGGCATTACTTAAACTAGGGCTTTATACAATCACGTCGTTTGCTGCTAGACTCGTTTGCTATCCTGAAATCCTTAATTCGCTCGAACATTTCTAAGACGATCATTACACCACTCGGGGTTCGAGCTATACTCTACGAATCTTTAAATCGCTTATTCGTTCATGAGCTATCGAATACACCACTCAAGAATCGAGTCTTAAATCCTCAATCGCGTTCGCATCGCTCGCATATCCAATTCATTTCTTAGAACTCATGCATGATCCCTATGCGTCACCTCGATAAATATCATTCTCATATATACCTCTATCGATAGGCATCCACACAACCATATTCTGATTCGTAACTTATTGCCACGAATAATCGTCCAAACCATTCCTCAAAATCCAAGCACTGTATATTATATTTGCCTTATCGATAATATGATAACGTTTCTACCGGTTCTCATTCTAAGTCTGACTTATCCTTATTTGAATGATATCCCAATCTCGCTCATAAACTTGCTCGCACCAAAGGGTCTTATCACGCGATACTCAACACAACTTAGTCGAAAGGCTGTGTGCATAGCTAACCGTCCAAACGATATTCTATCTCGCATACTAACCTGCTTGGTAATCACGTATAGGTATTCGGGTTCGCACACAACTTGCAAATTCTAACACGAGTATATTTCCATAAAGTCTGACACAGTTCGGCACAAAGGCCTTCGCATCACAATCCCGTTCAAGCAATCATATCATTCACATGCACTTTTCAAAAATATTTAGACTCATCGTATGGAACATACCGTTTGGACATTGAGAGAGAGCGTCTATAACATAATCCACGAATGAGCTTTTAAAACTGAAAAAATTGATACGAAGTCCAAGGACGTAAAGCCGTGCTCTGATACCAATATGTCATGCCCCGATCTTCCGCAGGATTGGCCATCCCCGCTAGGCGCGAATCACCGCACCAACGCTCCCGCAGGACGATCATTCCCATCAGGACGTGATGTCGTGCGAGCACAAGCTTCGCTCGCGCAAGGCCATGATCCGAATAGGCAAAAAAATAGCTAAGCCACAGAGTTGCACAGATAGTCCAAATATAGCAAAATAAAAAATTGAACATGTGATAGATAACAAGTTCATAGAGTCGTCATAGCGGAAGCATTGAATGAACACAAGTATAAAATAATCAAGAAAAATTACAAGCGGCACTAGGCGAAGATTACAAGTCGCTCAAGCTCTCTGCTCTAGAAATAATAAAGGCGTGCCAAGCAGCTTACAACATAGGATGATAACATAGGCAATATTCCAATACATTATGTCTTGTATATGTGCTTCAGATCCGGACTCAACACTCTAAGGCTCCAGAGCGAACTACACGCCTTAGTGCGCACGAGGGGATATCCAGCACCGTACGAGGTTCTTCCGTACCCTACAAGCAATCTGGTGGGTTATCAGTACATAAATGCACTAGTGGGGAGGCTTCTCGCCTGCTCATCTAATCCAAATACGTTCAATTAGTTACATGCACAATCTATTAAGTTGTCTTTCTATTCTTGTCTTAGGATCAGTTTTATGGAATAAGATACAAAGTCTAACTCGTGTGGCAGTGCACTATACGATATAAGAGTAACAAGACGAAACTTACCAACTTACCATTTGTTCTTCCCTGTCCAAACCATAAAACCAAGTTAACCAGCATATAATATATGAAACGAAAAAATAGTGCATAAACAATGCTTACTGTCACGAACGAGTCCTTGCCTCAAATGTGTTGCGCTTGCACTAAATAATGTATTGTGCATTCGTATCTCTAAGTACAAAGTGGCGTGCATCAAATTCTCTTATCACATGTATTAAATGTTCTACTTAGATTTACTCCGATGTGTTAAAATATACAAGTTACTCGTTTTAATTCAAATAAACTCACAAGCAGATTATCGTAATTGAGCCAAACTTGGTCTATATGAACAAAATGCTATTGACATACCTATAAAGGACGAGTTATATCATTTGGACAGATGGCTGCAATGTTGGTACCGTGGAGCCGTATGTACAATTACGGCCAAAATGAACGGTTATCAAAATTGTTCCGTCCGGATCAGATCGGCCCGGGTGCCCCGTCGTACCGTCCGCAGGAACACAAAATATCATGTGCACAGGTTGTCCGTGACCGCACAAACACAAATCTTCCAAATCACATATCATGAACTTTCTCTATATCATAAATCATATGCCACAAATTTTATCAAATCACAAATCATATATCACAAACTTGCTCATATCTTGTCCATGTTCACAAATGAATTGGCTTCCAAAGACGCCTGATCTAGTCCTGAACGAATATTGCTTCCTGAGCTGTCTGATCATAACACTTACTCAACTTGTCGTGCTGTGTCATGACCCGCACCCGATATAGGAGCACAAGAGCGTGGGTACGTCCAGCCTACGCCGCAGCATCGGCGGTAGAACGTTGTCTAGGTCATATAACTATCTAATCAATGTCACATGAATACCCAACTCCATAAGGAGACACGGATAACAATATAAAGGATCAACATACTCAATCACATAACTACAGCACGATAAGAAATCAAAAAAAATAAAATAGTTACAACACAAGTCTAATGTAAATGATCTAACTCAACATAATCCAAGTCTCAACAAAATGCCGGAGACAAATCCGGTACCAAATAAACTACTGAAAGAAACTAACTAGATATCTAGTGATTCCGGCTAGACCTCCCGGAATCACGACTGAACTAGTAAATCCAAGACTGCAGCTACTCACCCTGATGGTCCACAAGTGTCGAATACCAGTCCTCTAGGCATAGTCTGGAAAATATTTTCCAGTCAGGAAGGAGCAAAATACATCTCTAATTAGCAGTTCTATATTAATGATATAAACTATGTAGCAGTTCTAGATAGAAATATACGAGATACATGTATAGGTACGAGAAATGTACAATAAAAGAAATACTGGAAATACTGTAGGTAAATGCAGGAAAAGAAACAATATGTCAATGAGCAAGAAACCTATGACTAAGTGTGTGAGTACTAGCTTTAACATGTGATCGGCTTGGGAACTTGATCAGGCTGGTTACATGTGATTAGCTATGATTCATGTAAGGTCAGGCTAACCGTTGGTTAGCTATGATGCATGTAGAGGTCAGGCTAATCACACGTAACAGCTATGAAGCATGTAAATGGTCAGGCCGTACCCGACGTGAGATGTGGGGTGAGCTATGATGCATGTAAAGTTGGGTATGATCACATATCTACACTAAAATACTCCCCACTCCCGACTGGTATAGTAGATCCAATCATGGTACGCCATGGCACGGAATTCCCTAGGGAGGTAGCAAATCTCCCCGGGACTCAGTGTCTGTACATGCACAAGATAACAAGAAAACAAGTCTTGTACAAGCTACACCATGAATAAGGAATAACATCTCATGATGAGATCCGTGTATACCAATCCGTGTAACCAGCGTGTCAAGAGCATGGATATCTACACTAGATACAGTGAACATAGGGGATATCATAAATAAGAAACTAATCAGAGAATGTACTCGCCTTGGGTCCTTAGCTGGTAAAACCAATATCCTGTCCCAGAGTATCGTCTGGAGGATCCAACAGTCCTATACACATATAATAATATCACTTGTATCAGATGCTACACTAACACACAATAGAAATACACTGGCCTCAGGGCTATGCCAGGCATGTCTCTAGTCAACTAGGGTCATCTAGTAGGGATACGTATATAATACACATTTACACTCAGAGTATATACCAATAAAAACGTATATAATATATATATATAAGTGTCTAGTAGTAATTGTACAAAATACGTATATGTGTATATACACTAAATAGATGTATATAAATATATATTTATATACCAAAATACATATTTGTATATATACCAATCAAATATTTTATATATATATTAACTAATCAGAGAATGTATATAATGCCACACTTCTCAAGGTGATCCCAAATGAAGTAGCAGTTAGTTCCAATGAGTCCGGAGCAGTCCAATTAGCTAGAAACTATATAAAGAAGTCCAAGATCGGAGTTCGGCACGATAATCGAGATAAGGATACCAGGCTAATAAGAGAAAGGGTCGTTTGTTTGTTATTAAGGTAACATCTTAATTTATGAAAAATCATTTTGAATAATAATTGTTAAAACTTTTCTTTCGAACATAATTACAATTTAAAAGTTTATTTATAAAAATTTAGAATTTACGTAAAAGCCAATATATTTTTATATATATAGTAAATTCGGTTACCAGTCCAAATAAACAAATTTTGAACAAATTTTTATTATTGGAACTATTTCTTAATTAATAATGTAACCCAAAAATTATTATATATTTTTTTTACATAATCCAAAATCCTTATATTTATTACATCACTAAACTATTCACATAAAAATAAACTAATTATATATAAACTAAACTAGTTATATTAACTAAACTATTATATATTAACTAACTAATTAATTATTAACTAACCGATTAAACATTAACTAACTAATTATTATATAACTAATCACATATTAACTTTCCCAAATGATACTTTCAGAAATCGAAGAGAACGGAGAAGGGAGGCTCACATGGGGTTTCCGGCGTCGACGCGGTGGAACGTTCATCCCGAAGCGGCGGCGGTCGGGTGCTCGTCTCGAGGAGGCGGCAGCGAAGCTCGGCGGCGGTTGGATCTTCTGTGGCGGTGGTCGAAGCTCGGCGGCGGCGGTCGAGCGGATCTGCTGTGGCGGCGGCGGTCGAGCTCGGCGCACGCGAAAGGAGGGGACGGCGAGCTCGACTCAGAGGAGGAGGTCTCAGCCGCCGGCGGTAGGTTAGGTCAAAATAGGGTTAGGGTTTGGAATTTGTTCTGTGAATCGTGTCAGGGTTTGATCGTGTCCGGGGCTGGACACGATGGATGATGTTGTGTGGTGGATGTGTCCGAGGCTGGACACAAGAATTTGATGTACTGTGGTGTGGGGGTGGACGTGTCCGAGTGTTGGACACAGGGATTGAAGTCTGCACAGTGGTGGATGTGTCCAGATGGTGTCGGACACAATCTCATTGTAATATTGTAATAACTGGACACGGGAAATGAAGGGATACGATAGGACACCCGGGGTCGGACCCGAGGCCAACACGGCTGACACGGTAATGCTGGACACACGGACACGAGCACACAAAATAATGGTGATGGTTGTTGGCTGGTGGGAATTGTGAGGGCTAGCCTAGGTTTTGGGAATTAGGGCTTCTTGGGAAGGGTGTGGGTGTGTGTGACTTAAATAGGGAGAGAGGGTGAGAATGAAAGGTGAGGATTGGCCCAATTAATGAATGGCCAAGATTAGACATGAATGAGTTCTTCATGTGGGAAATGAGGGTGTGGATTTCAATGGGAGATGGTAAACTTGTAAATTTTTAAAAGAAAAAGATTACAATTTAAGAAAATATTTTAAGAAGCTTCCAAGGCTAACTGATTCCCAATTAGCTACTAATTAAACTCACATTCCAAAACCTTAGAAAGTATGTAATTTATTTACTATCCCAAATGGATATAAAAATTTATTATGAAATATCAACTAGTCCTTCAAATAATTTTTACTAAATAAATAATTTCATGATTTCAAGCCAATAAATATTCGAAGCTAGAGTATTATATTTACATATTATTTATTTATTTATTTAATTTATAATAAATCGACATTTAGGAAAAAATGATTTTTATAAAAGATTTTAAATCACCTTCTAAATATCAAACATTGTTCAAAAATCTAATACTAAAATTCAAGGAGAAAATATCTTATAAACTTGATATTTAAAATAAATTAAAATCTAATTATTTCGGAAATTTGGAAATCGGAGGTTACAAGTCTATCCACCTTAGAAAAATTTTGTCCTCGAAATTTAAGATCCTCAATAATTGCATTTACTCATTATATTATTTCTATCAAATTTAAATTTTAAACCAAATAATCATGAAGTAATTCCATATTGTTATTTCACACCCTTTCAAAAATTCTATAACATCATATTCCTGAAAATCTTCCAGTTAAAAATCAAATTCAAATTTTTTTTTTCATAATCTCCTCCAAAATTTTACGTTCGTATCTAAATACTCCAGGATTTTAATATCCAATCCTCCAATTGAAATCCAATCAATGCATATTTATAAAAATTGTATCCCAAAATTTAAATTTTAAACACTAATCCATCAATCATCTTACTCCTCTAACTCAAATTCAATTGATGCTTATTCAAATCTAAATTCTCATCCCGAGAATTGAATTTGACACTATTCCATTAACGATTTTATTTTCTGATTTCTTTTTTTCTCAAAATACTCAACAATGCGATACTTACGGAATCTTCAATGCAACATTCATAATATAAATTTCTATCTTGCAATCAATTAGATATAATGATAATTTTCCAAATTTTCTCAAATTTTTAATAACCAATTCAATCATATCAAGACCTTCCTAAAATTAATAAATCCTCAAATTTTGCCTTGTGAATTTCTTAATTCTCCATTTAAGTTAATGTTTATCCTCGAATTTCAATCATACCTCGATTTTCGTAAAATCAATGATCCATCAACTCTGTTATAACAACCCCTAAATTCTTTATTTAAATTAATGCTCATCCATAATTTAATCATCTTGTCCCTTTTGTCAGTCATAACCTTGTCATAGATCTTTGCTATGGTCAAAACCCCAACGATCATGGTTTAAGAAAATTCTACCTACAGCCATGCAATCTAAGAAGAATATATAGGCCATGTATCTTTTGTCATGCTACTGCAGTCTCTGTCAGGGTGTACTACCAATTTTATTCTAACAAGAAATCATGCATACGAACTACAGTACTAGGAAAATCAATCAATCGAAAGACGGAAAAAGGAACATTAGGAGGGAAAGAAAGAACCTGCTAACATATTACTTGTAGTATCTCCTATCTCTAACATACACTTAACTCTAGCATATTCACTAACTAATTCCTATTCCTGTACACCGGTACCCATATCAACTAGTCATTAATCGACAAGATCCATGAATATATCCATATTGCACACACATGTCTATTAACACCTAAATCTGATGCCAAGAATCTCTAATATAACCATGATTCAATAATGCATCCAAGTTGATACCTCTATCTCCTTAGTACCATACCCTCTGTCAGTTCCCGTTCCTACTACAATTGTTCATACTAGTCGTTCTTATCACTCAAATACACGTTAAGTGCAACACCATACTAAGTACTGCTATTTCCAATACAACTTTAGATGGACACCCAAGTCAGTCTGTGGTGCCATCTCAATCATGCTCAAGTCATCAGATCCTTACACATGTATATCATCTACTCATATATTAATATTCATATTTATCATCTACCATAAAAATTAATCCTCAAAATAATCATCAAGGTTTAACTTCTCGATCAACTTAAAAATAAATTGCATATACCTCCTTAAAGTCAGATACTCAACATCGAAATAAAATTTTTTAATCACTTCTAAAATCTTTGTAGCCTTGACCATGTTTATTGAATCAATATTTGAAATCCTCAAAAATTTTAATGACACAATCTCAACTCCTCAATAATTCTCAAAATTAAAATTCATTTCCACTCTTTAATTTATAAATCCACAAATATACATATAAGTGCTCACGGTCTCTAATACTCGAGGTGCACTCAATATATCTATTGTCTACAACTGTGTACTAAATTTTGTACTGCCCGAATCACTTGCACTATTACCTCCAATGATCAAAGTTATCATCACATGTATTTTCTTCCATGATTTTCAATTTATGTCAACTGGTATATCATCTAATTATCATCACACAGAGTGCTTACTGTTATTAACGTTATTCTCGACTAATCCTCGATATAGAATCATTAGCACTCTTGGTATTATATCACTAGCTTCATTAATGGATCATCTCATCAAGCTCATTATAACTCATGATTACATGTACCTACTATAACACTCATGTTTCTTTACTCTCATGGGCATGTATATGGTTCCTCATCTCGATGGTGGTATAGGTATTTCCATTTAACCTTTCATAGCCTGTTACACTAATCTGTGATACGCTTCACCATCTTCATTACCAATTCCGATATTTCTCTACTCATGACACCTCATTATAACTCCTCATGCATATAAATTTCTTTACCTTTAACACGCCCGATATCAATCATCAGATTGAACGTTATGCTCCATTAATCCTTAACACAATTCCTTGATACCTAATTGTTTACATAGATCACTCAATTACATAATCATGATTATCCAGGACGGGTTTATTGGCTCTGATACTAACTCTGAGAACTATCACTGATACTCTATACTCTCCTTCTACTCTCAGTCTCTAATGACACTTATCCCAGAACCATTGTTACAAGGTACTATGCTAAGGTTAACTCTAGGTTAATGCCTACTGCTCACATGTCCAACTAAGAAACACTTACAAACTCACAAGTCACACTCAGTCAAACTAATACAAGACACAACCAAAATTGCAAGTCACTAATTATCACACTAACAAGGATCCTTAAAGAAATAAGGCTCAAAAGAACTGGGTTAAGGACTGAAGGTATCTTTACTGCTAGTAAAGAAAAGAAGCGATGGAACAAAGTCCTGGAATAACAGAAATAGATAAGTCTTGAGATGATACTTTAAGAACCAATTTAAGATACAACCTGATAATCATACACGTCTGTCTGAAATCATGACACTCAGAATCCTCGCCACGCCAGTAAGCATAGATGCGATAAACGATAGGTTCCGTAACTAAGGTATGCAACTCTATAATCATGTTATCTAGAATCTTCGCCACGCCAACCGGTATGGCTGCGAGAGACTCTAAGTTTCATAACTATAGTATGTACATCCAAGTCAGGTTCCTACGTTCTCGTCACGACAGCTAATATGGCTGCGATAAACTCTAGGGTCCATAACCAAAGTAGACATTTTACCTTTCTCACTGTCCTCATAAACATATGTCATCAGATGATACCGTAAATTTTAGCCCGTAAAATTCATCTCGATATAAAATCAACTCAACAACGATACCAAAAATTAAATTTAACAACTGGTCAACAAGAATCAAACTCAACAATGATACCAAGATTTTAATTTAATAACTGATCAACAAGAATCAAGTTCAATAACAACAAGCGAGAGCGGACGGAAACAAGGAAAGATTTAAATTATAAATTATAATAAGATTCTCAAGGGGTCGTCCCAGGAATTTCTCAAGAATTTGTGATTGAGTATCCTCTCTCATCCTAGTATCCTATGTCCTATATTCTATAGCAGGTACGTATTAGTACAACTATGACGTCGCACTACTACGACATCGCACAACTTGCGAAGTCTGACCTGCATGGGCCACCACTAAAAACGTGTCACGACCCGCACCCGATATAGGGGCACGAGAGCGTGGGTACGTCCAGCCTACGCCGCAGCATCGGCGGTAGAACGCTGTCTAGGTCATGTAACTATCTAATCAATGTCACATGAATTCCCAACTCCATAAGGAGACACGGATAACAATATAAAGGATCAACATACTCAATCACATAACTACAGCATGATAAGAAATCGAAAAAATAAAAATAATTACAACACAAGTCTAATGTAAATGATCTAACTCAACATAATCCAAGTCTCAACAAAATGCCGGAGACAAATCCGGTACCAAATAAACTACTGAAAGAAACTAACTAGATATCTAGTGATTCCGGCTAGACCTCCCGGAATCACGACTGAACTAGTAAATCCAAGACTGCAGCTACTCACCCTGATGGTCCACAAGTGTCGAATACCAGTCCTCTAGGCATAGTCTGGAAAATATTTTCCAGTCAGGAAGGAGAAAAGTACATCTCTAATTAGCAGTTCTATATTAATGATATAAACTATGTAGCAGTTCTAGATAGAAATATACGAGATGCATGTATAGGTACGAGAAATGTACAATAAAAGAAATACTAGAAATACTGTAGGTAAATGCAGGAAAAGAAACAATATGTCAATGAGCAAGAAACCTATGACTAAGTGTGTGAGTACTAGCTTTAACATGTGATCGGCTTGGGAACTTGATCAGGCTGGTTACATGTGATTAGCTATGATTCATGTAAGGTCAGGCTAACCGTTGGTTAGCTATGATGCATATAGAGGTCAGGCTAATCACACGTAACAGCTATGAAGCATGTAAATGGTCAGGCCGCACCCGACGTGAGATTTGGGGTGAGCTATGATGCATGTAAAGTTGGGTATGATCACATATCTACACTAAAATACTCTCCACTCCCGACTGGTATAGTAGATCCAATCATGGTACGCCATGGCACGGAATTCCCTAGGGAGGTAGCAAATCTCCCCGGGACTCAGTGTCTGTACATGCACAAGATAACAAGGAAACAAGTCTTGTACAAGCTACACCATGAATAAGGAATAACATCTCATGATGAGATCCGTGTATACCAATCCGTGTAACCAGCGTGTCAAGAGCATGGATATCTACACTAGATACAGTGAACATAGGGGATATCATAAATAAGAAACTAATCAGAGAATGTACTCGCCTTGGGTCCTTAGCTGGTAAAACCAATATCCTGTCCCAGAGTATCGTCTGGAGGATCCAACAGTCCTATACACATATAATAATATCACTTGTATCAGATGCTACACTAACACACAATAGAAATACACTGGCCTCAGGGCCATGCCAGGCATGGCTCTAGTCAACTAGGGTCATCTAGTAGGGATACGTATATAATACACATTTACACTCAGAGTATATACCAATAAAAACGTATATAATATATATATATATATATATATATATATATATATATATATATATATATATATATATATATATATATATATATATATATATATATATATATAAGTGTCTAGTAGTAATTGTACAAAATACGTATATGTGTATATACACTAAATAGATGTATATAAATATATATTTATATACCAAAATACATATTTGTATATATACCAATCAAATATTTTTATATATATATTAACTAATCAGAGAATGTATATAATGCCACACTTCTCAAGGTGATCCCAAATGAAGTAGCAGTTAGTTCCAATGAGTCCGGAGCAGTCCAATTGGCTAAAAACTATATAAAGAAGTCCAAGATCGGAGTTCGGCACGATAATCGAGATAAGGATACCAGGCTAATAAGAGAAAGGGTCGTTTGTTTGTTATTAAGGTAACATCTTAATTTATGAAAAATCATTTTAAAATTATTTTGAATAATAATTGTTAAAAGTTTCCTTTCGAACATAATTATAATTTAAAAGTTTATTTAAAAAAATTTAGAATTTACGTAAAAGCCAATATATTTTTATATCTATAGTAAATTCGGTTACCAGTCCAAATAAACAAATTTTGAATAAATTTTTATTATTGGAACTATTTCTTAATTAATAATGTAACCCAAAAATTATTATATTTTTTTTTTACATAATCAAAAATCCTTATATTTATTACATCACTAAACTATTCACATAAAAATAAACTAATTATATATAAACTAAACTAGTTATATTAACTAAACTATTATATATTAACTAACTAATTAATTATTAACTAACTGATTAAACATTAACTAACTAATTATTATATAACTAATCACATATTAACTTTCCCAAATGATACTTTCAGAAATCGAAGAGAACGGAGAATGTCACGCCCCAGTCCCAAAATACGTAGGACCAGGACACGTAAGCATGCCAGCCGCCTGTATATATGGCAACTCAAATATATGGAAACCATATATACGAGCGTACGCTGTATAATGAACAGTAATTCATAAGTGGTAAAACTAATCACAAGTCACAGGGTAATATCTAAATCTCATCCACAGAAATCACATAAACATATGAATAACCAATAACCATGTAACTAGATCTCGATACAGATATCTAAGAATGACAGTCAGATGAAAACAAATCTACTGCCGAAATAGAATATAAAAAGGAACCAGATACACACCATATAAGAACAACGTCTGACAATCACGAGGCTCAAAGAGAAGACCTCCTCGGGATATACGTAACATGCCTGGATCTGCTCTCCTGCGAATGCTCAAGAACATATACACCTGGCAGGGGACCAGGTCCTCAGAGGGACATAGCAAGATACATAAAAATAGCATGCCATAATATAAATACTGAATGAATAAATAAATGGGGTATGCTAACCATCTAAGTGAATACAATTTAAAGACCTTGTAGTACGCATGGGAATGTGTAGGCTTGACATATGCTGACGTAATTCACCAATCGTCCTGACCGGCTAGTATATGTGTCATATGCCCCCGGACACACGGGTAGCTCTGCAATCGACCATCTCCGAGGAGCATGGTACGAAGGATAAAAAATCAAGGAGGGGGGTGTCCCATACGCCTACTAGTATCTTTCCCGCCCAATATAGATGTACAAGTCGTGAAAACGATGTGGACACCTCCTACTATGATGCAAGTCTCAATAAAATAAACAACTGAGCTAAATACCGCTACACGTGTTGCTCACACTGATGGCCAGTCGCGCATGAGGTACGCGTCCCTACATGTACTCACTCTGTGATGTGTAATGATACGTGTCAAGGCCTGGGAAGTTATATCAATAACTTCACAACTTTAGGTGGGTCTACTAGACACTAGGTCAGACACAAGTCCTAACGTCAACGCCATCGTTGACTGCACCCGAGTCTGCTCGGACGCGCACATTTATATAATATTAAAATAAATAAACATGTAACTAACAATAACTGAATTTAAACAGTACAATAAGGCAAGGTATACTTGCCTGGCAAGAGAGCTGTAAATGTAATATCCAGATGTCAAATGCTAAGAAGTCAGAAACTATGGCCTCAGAAGAAAAGTCTCCGGATGCTGAAATAAACATCACTAACAGTCTCAAAAAATATCAAATAGCTAGAAACGCCTGTCCTTAAGTCCAATTTGGACACAGGGACAAAAATGACAGTTTTCGGTCAAAGCGGGGTCCACATGTGGGCCCACTTTGCACCGAAAAGCGTATCGGGGTAAAAGGTCTCCAAATTCGCCAAACTTAGTGTTAACAAGTCCAGAACGTTGATACGAACCCAACGGAATGTCCAAATCTGGATTCTGATGTGCTGATCACAAAATCGCCCGTCAAGTGGAGCCTGTGGGGCCCACGATACGCGATTTTGTCAACGTTCTCAGAATTGAACCAAACTTGGCTCACAGGACCAGCATATTGCTACGAGTCCGATGGCGCAAGTTTCGTTTCGATCCGACGTGTGTACACAAAGTTGCAGCGTGTTCCAGAAATGACGGATACGGGGCGTTGTCGGCGGATACGCGTTGATTCCGGTGTGCACGCACATCCAAATCAACTTCTCCGAATTCCTACACATCCGTATCAATGTTGCGCACGTTTCGGTAAAGACCGCGTGCGACCAAGTCGTCCCATTTGGCGGGGCGTACCCAGTTCCGGGGTGAATCGGGTCGTTGTTTTTCTTGTTTTTGGATCGCGGTTTGCGATCGCCACAGGACGCGATACTCCGAGCGGGTTGCACGGGCACCGAGATGGTTACATAGTCTACACAACGTAACTGACAGAATTGAAATCGGAATTACGAGGTGAGAGAAATCCTTACCTGAATAGAGCTCGAAAACCCAAGCTTCTCCGTGTCCGACACGAGTCCGAGGGCTGTGTCCGTGTCCTGTGCCCTGTCCGCGTCCACGGCGACCCTAGGGTTGCTGGAGACCGGCCGGGGCGGGTCGCTGGAGGAGGACGGCTAGGCGCTGACCGGTCGGGGAGTGGCCGAGGAGGAGGAGGAGGAGGAGATGTTGGTGATGGAGGAGAAGGGGGTCGATGGTGGTGGCGGGGTTAGCTGGAAGGCTGGGAAGAAGGGGAGGAAGTCGGGAAGTCGAGGGGGAAGGCGGAGGCAGAGGCGTCGGGTGGCGGAGGGCGGCGGCACGGCGGAGGGCGGCCGCCGCGGGGGAGGGGTCGGCTGGATGTTCTGTGATGGGGGTGGCGGTGGTAACCGCGGGGGAGAGGGAAAGGAGAGGGAGGCGGAGTGGAGGAGGAGATGTGGCTGCTGCCGGCGGGTGGGGGGGCAGCCGACGCTGGCGGAGGGGGTCGGAAGAGGGAGGCAGGGGGTTCGGCTGCGGCGGGGGAAAGGAGAGGGGGAGTCTCGGGGAAGAGAGGGAGAGGGGGAGTCTCGGGGAAGAGAGGGAGAGGGGAGGCTTGTCGCGGGCGGGGCTCCGGCGGCGGGGTCGGCTGCCGCTCCGGTGAGGGGGTCGGGGCTGCGGCCTGGGGGAAAGAATTTTTTTTTTTGGGTTTTATTTATTTTTCTTTTATTTTATAGAAAAATTAATTAATATTTTAATAAAATATCTTGAGATATTTACAAGATATTTTGTAGATATTTTCATGATATTTTCGGGATCCTTTCGGGTGGGTCCCGTCTCCAAATGGACGGTGCAGGTTCACCGGCCAGTGAGGGGGTGACACCTCGCACTGCAATTTACAGGAAAGTCCCTGTAATTTCTTAAATTACGTAAAGTCCTAGTTTTGGAAAAATTGCGTAATTCCGAAATTGTCTGGAAAATCACCCGATTCCTGAAAATTCTAAAATGCACAGAACTGAGAAAAATTGTTATGTGAGGGCCCTGGGGGAATGGGGGTGAGTTTGGACAGGGGTTTGGACCTGGTTTCTGGGTGATACGGGTCATCGTATTTAATAATTAATAAATACTGCGCACGGTGTTCTCTAATTATTTAGAGGCAGGTAGGGTCATAATTTTTCTACGGTGTCAATATACTAAATGTAGTATACTCAGTGTAGAATATTAACGTATTTTTGTATGGGCAAAACAGGTGCATGTTGGGCCTCAAATCCCTAGGGGTACAGAGATGGGTAAAGAGCAGAAAATAAAATAGGAAATAAATACGGACTTTTGTAACGATATTTGTGCGTCTCAACCGAGGCTCAAAATAAAGCATCTGGGAGTTGCACAAAAATCAGGAAAATAGTCTGGCATGTCTAGGACAGGTATGTGAACTTTGTTCGGGGATAACAGTCAAGCTAAAGCTCCAAATAATTAGGAGATGGACAGGTGCACAAGTCAACAGGATATGTAGGAAAATTAATTAAAATATTGCCATAAATCCTAAATTGTTAAAATAATCCTAAAAATACTAAAATTTGGTCGAGGGGGTTTACAATCTACCCAACTTATAAAAATTTCATCCTCGAAATTAAAACTAAGCCGGGGTAGAAGTCAAAGACGGCATAAGATATAATTTAACAAAGTAATTTATATCTTGGGTTTACGAATAGGTTTGAAAAACGTTTACACATGTCGTCCACACGCTTCCGAGTAGATTCTCCTGGCGCGCCATGCTTTCATGTCACGCGGACCAAGGGAAAAGACCGATTCCTCAATTTCTCGATGATCCAGGACTCGTACGGGTTGCTCTTGATACGATAAGCTCGGCCTAATGGCGATCTACGAATGGTTGAGAACATGACTGCTGTCTGTCACATATCGCCTGAGTTGCGACACGTGGAATACATCAAGTACTTTCTCAAGTGAAAGTGGTAGCGTAGGTTGATATGCCACTACTCCTACTCTTTCTAGCACGTCAGTGGTCCAATATATCTTGGACTCAACTTGTTGCATCCTCCGAATCGAATGGTGTCTTTAGTAGGTGATATTCTCAAGATGATATGATCGTCCTCTTTGAATTCCAATGGACGATGATGACGTCTATCCACTGTTTCTGTCTGTCTTGCGCTGCGCGCAAGTGTCCTTGTATTACTTAACTGCCTTTACTGCGTTGACTACCAACTCTGGTCACGTGAATCCTTGTCTGGTAAAATGCTGACTGGTATACCGGGCAATCTTACGATTTGCCTCATATAAGTAATGTCTTCATATCTTCAGAGTAATCACGACGGTTGCAAGTTCTAAATCCTTCTCATGTACTCATAATTGTCTAGATGCATATATCATTACCTTGCCATCCTGTATTAATACGCATCCCAAACTTTTTTCCTGATGCGTCTGTAGATCACAACCGCCTGATCCGGATGGAATAGTCAATACGGGTGTTGTGGTTAGTCGCTTCTTCAACTCCTCGAAAGCAGCTTGACACTCGTTGGTCCATAGGAATTCTTAATCCTAAAAAAAACCTAGTCATAGGTGCTGCTATCCTTTCAGGAGTCAATCAATTGTTCATTCAGGTGAAATCCTTTTTTTTTTTTTTGACTCCTGACAACAAAATGATACATTCTTCATTGAAACCCTTGAGTTCTGAACTTGACCCAAGTTACGAGACAAAAATGTTGTCATAGTGATGCACGTATCAGGAACGTAATAAAATGTTAGGTAGGTAGCGAAGGTCATTCTAAAAATAGCACAGTTTTAAACTGCAATCTAATTTAATAATAGGGTTTGGTAATTACCCAAGAAACAAACAGAAATGGCTACAGAAACAATACACTTTCGTATTTATACTAAGTACGAGGTTTCGTCTTTCCGAAATAAGGGAAGACTGAAAACAGTAATCAAGAGTTCAAGGGGAAGGTAATAGATTAGAAGTGTGGGGATCAGGGCGTTTTAAAGAATTCAAATGGGAATTGTCAAGGCAGTTGTGGATTGAAACCCTATTTTCGTAATCCTTATTCACATATTCGGATTAGCACAGTTATGTAGCTGATACGATATGCTCAGACATATCTAAAGGGCAAGTACATCTGTCTACTAATCACTATATATCTCAATCCACTTAAAGTAGTTATGCGAAGGGCGAATCAAAATGCACTAAGGTTGATCAGACCTTAATACACTGATTCTGAATAGACAATTGTATTAGTGGGGTGGATCAGGCCCCAATAACATATGTGTCATGAACAAGCTCGATAAAGAATAAGCTTGCAAAACTAGGCTATAATAGCAGTATAAGTCAAGGTAGTACAGTAAATATAAGTACGCTAGATTATGATATGAGAAATTACAAACAATTCACAATCACAAAAAAAAACAAGACTCTACAATCTCTACAGTAATATTCTAACTCCTTCCTAAGCTGCTAGTTGACTAAAAGAGGTATGGTCTTCTAAGTTCTAAAATCTTAATATACACTATAGGCTGTCTGCCAAAAACAGAGATTCAAGGAAGTCCGCGTAAAGTAGGGGTTCGAGGTTGTCTACGTAAAGCAGAGATAAAATAATTTGGCGTAACGCATGGCTTCAGAGCTATCCGCGTAAAACAGAGAAGCGTAAGGTAGAGCTTCAGAGCTGTCCGCGTAATAAGTCTGTGCGTAACAGTCTGCGCGTAAAAGTCTGGGTGAAAGTCTGAGCGTAAAAGTTTTACGCTAAAATCTGCGCCTAAAATTAGCGTACGTAAGGTTTGTATAAAAGTCAGCCTGTGTAAAGTTTTGCCTAAAAGGTTTGCGTAAAATCTCCTGCGTTGCAGCGTAAAGTTGTACAAGATACTCATGAGTTTGTCAGTCAAAATTAGTGAATCCTGACAACTGACAAAAGTACTTGTATAACGATCGAGTGGTCGGTTGCGATGATGAATTTGCACGGGGACCCAGGTTGTCGTTAGTAACTGATTGGATACGAGTCATAAACGCTCGAGGTGAGACAAAACCAGATGTCCTGTCAAAAGTTGTTTCTTTTTGCACAGGCTCGAGGCGTATCTCTGCATTTAATGCACAAGATTGGGTCATGGCTGGGGAAAGCTAAGGCTGTGAAAAAAAATACGCTCACATCCTATCATATGTTCTACGCCTAATCAGGTCACTCTAGGCTGGTTATCTGTTCTTCATGAATCATCAGGTTTACGTAGGGCAGTTACCTACGTGGTTTTTAGGACGTGTCCTATGCAGGATAAGAAATACTAAAGGAAAGTGGATAGCAGTTATTATAACTGCAGCGTAAAGGAGATAATCTTCTGTATAATTTGGCTTTTATGCCAACAATAAAGTCATTTGGCTTTTACGCCAACTAGGCAGTTTGTTTGGCTCTTATGCCAACAACGGTCAAATGGGTTTTATGCCAACAAGGGTAAAGGGTCTCTGGCGTAAAACTCTGGTTATCCAACATAGGATGAGGTTTCAGTCTTAGTATTCAACCTTGGATTTCTATTGGTTTCCTCAAGACTAGGGTTAACACTATGGTCAAGTCTCTAACTAATCCTAGTAGTGTTTTTACTACTCTCAAGTCATACACAAATACGTCAAGGAACAATGGTAAGTTAATCTATAGGCAGGGATGCTAGGGTTCATTAGGTAATATGGAAGACTAGGGTTCATTTAGTAGTCTGAACTTAATGATATGTCAAAGCCCTAGTTGTGTTCTTAATAGGAATACTACCTTAATTATCATCCTATCAACAGGGATTCCTATATTCTAGCAGGGGCTATACTCGAGGAATTACCAGGGAAGCACATGAATCAAGCAGGATGCAATTTTGTAAGTAGAACAGACTGGAAGGAAGATAAGTCATAGTCAATTGGATGAGATCCTATACTCTAATCCTAGGTACAGTAACGTAACCGAGACAATATGCTCTGACCTGCATGGGCCACCACTAAAAATATGTCACGCCCCAGTCCCAAAATGCGTAGGACCAGGACACGTAAGCATGCCAGCCGCCTGTATATATGGCAACTCAAATATATGGAAACCATATATACGAGCGTACGCTGTATAATGAACAGTAATTCATAAGTGGTAAAACTAATCACAAGTCACAGGGTAATATCTAAATCTCATCCACAGAAATCACATAAACATATGAATAACCAATAACCATATAACTAGATCTCGATACAGATATCTAAGAATGACAGTCAGATGAAAACAAATCTACTACCGAAATAGAATATAAAAAGGAACCAGATACACACCATATAAGAACAACGTTTGACAATCACGAGGCTCAAAGAGAAGACCTCCTCGGGATATACGTAATATGCCTGGATCTGCTCTCCTGCGAATGCTCAAGAACATATACACCTGGCAGGGGACCAGGTCCTCAGAGGGACATAGCAAGATACATAAAAATAGCATGCCATAATGTAAATACTGAATAAATAAATGGGGTGTGCTAACCATCTAAGTGAATACAATTTAAAGACCTTGTAGTACGCATGGGAATGTGTAGGCTTGACATATGTTGACGTAATTCACCAATCGTCCTGACCGGCTAGTATATGTGTCATATGCCCCCGGACACACGGGTAGCTCTGCAATCGACCATCTCCGAGGAGCATGGTACGAAGGATAAAAACTCAAGGAGGGGGGTGTCCCATACGCCTACTAGTATCTTTCCCGCCCAATATAGATGTACAAGTCGTGAAAACGACGTGGACACCTCCTACTATGATGCAAGTCTCAATAAAATAAACAACTGAGCTAAATACCGCTACACGTGTTGCTCACACTGATGGCCAGTCGCGCATGAGGCACGCGTCCCTACATGTACTCACTCTGTGACGTGTAATGATATGTGTCAAGGCCTGGGAAGTTATATCAATAACTTCACAACTTTAGGTGGGTCTACTAGACACTAGGTCAGACACAAGTCCTAACGTCAACGCCATCGTTGACTGCACCCGAGTCTGCTCGGACGCGTACATTTATATAATATTAAAATAAATAAACATGTAACTAACAATAACTGAATTTAAACAGTACAACAAGGCAAGGTATACTTGCCTGGCAAGAGAGCTGTAAATGTAATATCCAGATGTCAAATGCCAAGAAGTCAGAAACTATGGCCTCAGAAGAAAAGTCTCCGGATGCTGAAATAAACATCACTAGAAGTCTCAAAAAATATTAAATAGCTAGAAACGCCTGTCCTTAAGTCCAATTTGGACACAGGGGCAAAAATGACAGTTTTCGGTCAAAGCGGGGTCCACATGTGGGCCCACTTTGCACCGAAAAACGTATCGGGGTAAAAGGTCTCCAAATTTGCCAAACTTAGTGTCAACAAGTCCAGAACGTCGATACGAACCCAACGGAATGTCCAGATCTGGATTCCGATGTGCTGATCACAAAATCGCCCGTCAAGTGGAGCCCGTGGGGCCCACGATACGCGATTTTGTCAACGTTCTCAGAATCGAACCAAACTTGGCTCACAGGACCAGCGTATTGCTACGAGTCCGATGGCGCAAGTTTTGTTTCGATCCGACGTGTGTACATAAAGTTGCAGCGTGTTCCAGAACTGACGGATACGGGGCGTTGTCGGCGGATACGCGTTGATTTCGGTGTGCACGCACATCCAAATCAACTTCTTCGAATTTTTACACGTCCGTATCAACGTTGCGCACGTTTCGGTAAAGACCGCGTACGACCAAGTCGTCCCGTTTGGCGGGGCGTACCCAGTTCCTGGGTGAATCGGGTCGTTGTTTTTTCTGTTTTTGGATCACGGTTTACGATCGCCACAGGACGCGATGCTCCGAGCGGGTTGCACGGGCACCGAGATGGTTACATAGTCTATACGAGCAACTGACGGAATTAAAATCGGAATTACGAGGTGAGAGAAATTGTTACCTGAACAGAGCTCAAAAATCCAAGCTTCTCCGTGTCCGACACGAGTCCGAGGGCTGTGTCCGTGTCCTGTGCCCTGTCCGCGTCCACGGCGACCCTAGGGTTGCTGGAGACCGGCCGGGGCGGGTCGCTGGAGGAGGACAGCTAGGCGCTGGTCGGTCGGGGAGTGGCCGAGGAGGAGGAGGAGGAGGAGGAGGAGATGTTGGTGATGGAGGAGAAGGGGGTCGATGGTGGTGGCGGGGTTGGCTGGAAGGCTGGGAAGAAGGGGAGGAAGTCGGGAAGTCGAGGGGGAAGGCGGAGACAGAGGCGTCGGGTGGCGGAGGCCAGCGGCACGGCGGAGGGCGGCCGCCGCGGGGGAGGGGTCGGCTGGAGGTTCTGTGATGGGGGTGGCGGTGGTAACCGACGGGGGAGAGGGAAAGGAGAGGGAGGCGGAGTGGAGGAGGAGATGTGGCTGCTGCCGGCGGGTGGGGGGGCAGCCGACGCTGGCGGAGGGGGTCGGAAGAGGGAGGCAGGGGGTTCGGCTACGGCGGGGGAAAGGAGAGGGGGAGTCTCGGGGAAGAGAGGGAGAGGGGAGGCTTGCCGCGGGCGGGGCTCCGGCGAGGCGGAGCGGCTCCGGCGGCGGGGTCGGCTGCCGCTCCGGCGAGGGGGTCGGGGCTGCGGCCTGGGGGAAAGAATTTTTTTTTTGGGTTTTATTTATTTTTCTTTTCTTTTTCTTTTATTTTATAGAAAAATTAATTAATATTTTAATAAAATATCTTGAGATATTTACAAGATATTTTGTAGATATTTTCATGATATTTTTGGGATCCTTTCGGGTGGGTCCCGTCTCCAAATGGACGGTGCAGGTTCACCGGCCAGTGAGGGGGTGACACCTCGCACTGCAATTTGCAGGAAAGTCCCTGTAATTTCTTAAATTACGTAAAGTCCTAGTTTTGGAAAAATTGCGTAATTCCGAAATTGTCTGGAAAATCACCCGATTCCTGAAAATTCTAAAATGCACAGAACTGAGAAAAATTATTATGTGAGGGCCCTGGGGGAATGGGGGTGAGTCTGGACAGGGGTTTGGACCTGGTTTCTGGGTGATACGGATCATCGTATTTAATAATTAATAAATACTGTGCACGGTGTTCTCTAATTATTTAGAGGCAGGTAGGTTCATAATTTTTCTACGGTGTCAATATACTAAATATAGTATACTCAGTGTAGAATATTAACGTATTTTTGTTTGGGCAAAACATGTGCATGTTGGGCCTCAAATCTCTAGGGGTACAGAGATGGGTAAAGAGCAAAAAATAAAATAGGAAATAAATACGGACTTTTGTAACGATATTTGTGCGTCTCAACCGAGGCTCAAAATAAAGCATCTGGGAGTTGCACAAAATTCAAAAAAATAGTCTGGCATGTCTAGGACAGGTATGTAAACTTTGTTCGGGGATAACAGTCAAGCTAAAGCTCCAAATAATTAGGAGATGGACAGGTGCACAAGTCAACAGGATATGTAGGAAAATTAATCAAAATATTACCATAAATCCTAAATTGTTAAAATAATCCTAAAAATACTGAAATCTGGTCGAGGGGGTTTACAGAGAAGGGAGGCTCACATGGGGTTTCCGGCGTCGACGCGGTGGAACGTTCATCCCGAAGCGGCGGCGGTCGGGTGCTCGTCTCGAGGAGGAGGCAGCGAAGCTCGGCGGCGGCTGGATCTTCTGTGGCGGTGGTCGAAGCTCGGCGGCGGCGGTCGAGCGGATCTGCAGTGGCGGCGGCGGTCGAGCTCGGCGCACGCGGAAGGAGGGGACGGCGAGCTCGACTCAGAGGAGGAGGTCTCAGCCGCCGGCGGTAGGTTAGGTCAAAATAGGGTTAGGGTTTGGAATTTGTTCTGTGAATCGTGTCAGGGTTTGATCGTGTCCGGGGCTGGACACGATGGATGATGTTGTGTGGTGGATGTGTCCGAGGCTGGACACAAGGATTTGATGTACTGTGGTGTGGGGGTGGACGTGTCCGAGTGTTTGACACAGGGATTGAAGTCTGCACAGTGGTGGATGTGTCCAGATGGTGTCGGACACAATCTCATTGTAATATTGTAATAACTGGACACAGGAAATGAAGGGATACGATAGGACACCCGGGGTCGGACCCGAGGCCAACACGGCTGACACGGTAATGCTGGACACACGGACACGAGCACACAAAACAATGGTGATGGTTGTTGGCTGGTGGGAATTGTGAGGGCTAGCCTAGGTTTTGGGAATTAGGGCTTCTTGGGAAGGGTGTGGGTGTGTGTGACTTAAATAGGGAGAGAGGGTGAGAATGAAAGGTGAGGATTGGCCCAATTAATGAATGGCCAAGATTAGACATGAATTAGTTCTTCATGTGGGAAATGAGGGTGTGGATGTCAATGGGAGATGGTAAACTTGTAAATTTTTAAAAGAAAAAGATTACAATTTAAGAAAATATTTTAAGAAGCTTCCAAGGCTAACTGATTCCCAATTAGCTACTAATTAAACTCACATTCCAAAACCTTAGAAAGTATGTAATTTATTTACTATCCCAAATGGATATAAAAATTTATTATGAAATATCAACTAGTCCTTCAAATAATTTTTATAAAATAAATAATTTCATGATTTCAAGCCAATAAATATTCGAAGCTAGAGTATTATATTTATATATTATTTATTTATTTATTTAATTTATAATAAATCGACATTTAGGAAAAAATATTTTTTATAAAAGATTTTAAATCACCTTCTAAATATCAAACATTGTTCAAAAATCTAATACTAAAATTCAAGGAGAAAATATCTTATAAACTTGATATTTAAAATAAATTAAAATCTAATTATTTCGGAAATTTAGAAATCGGAGGTTACATGCTGCAGTCCCCTAGTTCAAAAATTGTCTTGGTGACCTAACGGTCCCGAATACTTTTATGTTCAAACTTGCATGAAATGACTATTTGATAGTCTTTCGGCCAAACGAAGTGAATCATGTTCTGAGTCGTGTTCCAGGCCATGGCACAAATCTACGAGATAAGCATGGGAAATATAAAGGAGAAACACTATACTTGATTATATAAAAGTCTAATCGAAACATAAGTAGTACGACTAGCACGAGCGTGAAGGTGTCGTTGAATCGCGACATAATCTTTAAGACGAGCAGTGTAAACATGTGAAGAAGTGTACTATGAAGAGTATATAATGATCTATGTCACGCCCCAGTCCCAAAATGACGAGGGACTGAGCACGTGAGCAATGGCCAGCAGCACGCACCGATGGACAACCCAATTTAATGGACCCATCAGGGCATGCTTAAGCTGTAGTCTAGCAATACTAAGTACAAGTCTCAGGTATTTCTAATCTCATCCACAGAAAGTCACAGATTAAAAGCCAGAAATTATGCAATGAAAATAAATACTGAAATCTCAAATAAGCTATCTCGGGAACAAATTCGAGAATTAGTCTGTTACATTTAAGAAAAGACAGGAATTTAAAATGCTGGAAATGGAAATACTGTATAACTGAGGCCGGTGCTCAGGAGAAGTCTTCGGCCACTATCTCGTCCCCTGTTCCTTGTTCTGCTCCAAGGAGTGCTCCAGTACCGTATACCTCGGGGTAGTTTTCTTCAGCTGTACCTGGGGACATAGTCCATTCCAGGTCCTCAGGGGACATAACAAGGTACAGAAAATACAAGCCAAGACATATGCAGTGCAGCAAAAAAATAAACAGCAGGGTAACTATGTAAACCAGCTAGTGATATGCAAGTGAGAGTTTTAGTCATACTCAGGCTGAGACTACTACAGGATCGGTGTCTAAGAAACCATAGCAGTATTTTCTAGAAGAGCCAGAACTTGTGCCAAAGTTCTGTATCAGAGACTAGGACACCTCCAGATAACATTATTTACATTATAATCAGCCTTGATATGGTAATACTCTCCCCACCCCATGTAATCTCACGTCACAGTTCCAGAATATATCAGGTACAAGTCACGCAAGTTTGAACTAATGCAATGAGTCAGGCTAGAATCTAAGCATGTAAACTGTAATGACATGAATATGTAACCTATACGGAATCACCAGGTATATCTCAGGCAATTCCGTCACATGAATAGTGTCAGGTGTCCTGGGTTGAGCAGTTAAACAAGTTACATAAGAAACTACCAGAAAATCAAGTAAAATACTATAATCAGAAATGTCTAAGAATTGGCAGGCTTTACTTGCCCACTGATGTATAACCAAGTCCAGGAAATATGTAGCAAGCTGCAAGTTTCGGCGAGGTACACTTGCCTGTGGTTCCGGCTCGGTTCGCAGTTCTGACTTCGGCGGGAATTGCAGACGGTACTCCGGTTGCTGAAACCAACATCACCATCAGATCCATAAAATATTAATCAGCTAGAAACGCCTGTCCTTGGGTCCAATTTGGAGACAAGGGCAGAAACGGCAGTTTCGGGCCAAAACGGGGTCCACCGGTGGGCCCGCTTTGCACCGAAAAACGCGTCCGGGTCAACGGTCTCCAAATTTACCAAACTTAGTGTCAACAGGTCAGAAACGCTGATACGAACCAAACGGAACTTTTAGATTTGAATTTCGATGAGCCGATCATAAAATCGCCCGTCGAACGGGGCCTGTGGGGCCCACGACACGCGATTTCGTCAACGTTCTCGGAATCGAACCAAACTTGACCCACAGGACCAGCGTATCGCTACGAGTCCGATGGCGCAAGTTTCGTCTCGATCCGACGTGTGTACACAAAGTTAGGGCACGTTCCAGAAAGTACGGATACGGGACGATGTCCGCGGATACGCATTGATTCCGGTGTGCACGCACACCCGAATCAGCTTCCGCGAAATCCCACACGTCCGTATCGACGAGGCGCTCGTGTCTGTGAAGACCGCGCGCGACCAAGTCGTCCCGTTTGGCGGGGCGTACTCGGTTTCGGGGTGAAACAGGGTCTGGTTTTTCCTGTTTTTGGATCGCGGTGTGCGATCACCACAGGACGCGATGCCCCGAACGATTTGTCCGGACACCGAGAGGGTCATACAGGCTTCGCGTAGAAATTTACGGAATCGAAATCGGGGTTACGAGCAGGAAGTTATGAGTACCTGAAGGGACTCAAAAAACCGGGGTTTCGAGTTGTGTCCGACACGCGAGTTCGGGTCTGAATCCTGTGTCGGAGCTGTGTCCGCGTGTCCTCGTGTCCTGCTGGCTGGGGGATCACCGGAGAAGGCTGGACTCGGCGGGCGAGCTGCGGCCGGGCGGGGGATCGTCGGCGAGCGGTGCCGAGGGGGTCGGCGGAGCTAGGGGAGGCCGGCGTCGGGTCTGGGAGGAGTTTGGCCGGAGAGCTCGGGGTGGGTAGCCGGACGGGGCTCGCCGGGACTAGGGTAGTTAGGGTTAGGGTTTGGGGGAAGAAGAGGGCGGAGGAGAGGCTTCTTATAGGGGATTCTCGGGTGGGTCGTGGCCGGGCCAGGCGGGGATGGGGTCGAACGTGGGGGTGATGCGGTCGTGGCGGCGGGATCTCCGGCGCCGGCGGAGAATTCGGGGGAGACAGGGTCGTGGGGGAGGGGATGATGAAGCGGGTCGGGTCGGGCGGCGGGCTCCGGGTGAGCGGACCCGCCCGACCCGCTAAGGGTTTAGGTTGGGCTGGGCTGGGTTTAACGGGCTCGGCCCACTGGGCCGGGCCGGGCCCAAAGCTAAATAATAATAATAATAATAGAAATAATAATAATAATAATAATTAATTAATTTAATTAGAAAATAGTTTTTTGGCTTTTAAAAATAGGTCTGATGTCCAATAAAATCCCAAAAAATTACCCTAAGTCCGGTTTTCTATTTTACATCCAAAAATATTATTTTCATAATATTTTAATACTGTTTAATATCAATTAAAAAATCATTGAATAATTAAAACCCTGTTTTTAAATTACAGAAAAATCCCAAAAATTCCAGGAAATTGTGAAAAATCCAGTTTTTAAAATTTTGAAAATTCAGGAGGTTTACAATCTACCCCCCTTAAGAGGATTGCGTCCTCGCAATCAAAGAATAACCGGTCAACAGAGATGACGCGGTCGCAAACATCGTTTGAAAACACATCACAAGATACTTAGGGAAGTACCGTTTTCCTAAAAATTGAAAGTTTACACTTTTCAGGAAAATCTAGTTAAAACTATAACTTTTATGAAAACCAGGTTGTTATTAACAAGTTGCAAATTACTAGGTTGGGGCTGAGGTCACGAACCAATAGGCACGAGCTACACAAGACTGGAAACAGACAACTATAAATCACTTACTCGCATCGGCTTCCTGCACAGTCATCGCGTAAGCCTGCTCTCGTCCTTGAGGTAGATTCCTCTGCTGCTGCTGAGCTTGCTGGTAGGGTGCTGCTCGAGGTGCTGGTGGAGTTTGCTGGTTCGCCCTTGGTGTTCCTTCTCCACGTTGAGTGCAATCCCTTACCGAATGCTGACGGGATCCGCATGCCAAACACAATCCTAGTCTGCGTCGGCATTCCTTGGTGATATGGCCTACTTTGCCACAGTAATGACAAGTAAGGAGGACTACCACTGGTGGTGTAGATGCTTTCTGCTGTTGGTGCGGTCTCTTTGTAGATTCTTCTTGTGCTGCTTTGGTTGGTGCGGATGGGGACGACCGCTTCAGTCTGGTCTCTCTCTTGGTGACGCGCTCTATGCGTCGAGCCGCAGCAAGGACGTCCGAGTATGATGTTGGTGCGACGGACCCAATTAGTTTCTGCAGCTCAATGTTCAGTCCGTCGAAGAATTTCTTGGCCTTCTCTTCCTCAGTCGGGATCAGGGTGGGGGCGAAGCGGCTCAGACGAATGAATTCTGCGTTGTACTCTTCCACCGTCATGGAGTCCTGAGTGAGATTGAATTTGTCCCGCAGTTCTGATCGAGCGATGGCAGGAATGTACATCTCCTGGAAGAGTCTGGAGAACTCCTCCCAGGTGACTCGGTCTGGTCCGAGTCGCATCTCCTCGGATAGCCACCAGTGATGGGCATTATCCGTCAATTGCATTCGGACGGCAGTCATCCAGCGTTCCCGTGGAAGTTCAGCTGCTTCAAGTTGATGCCGAATGTTGGTGAGCCACTCGTGAACTTCTGTGGGCTCCTCTTTTCCAGAAAAAGTGCGGGGCTTCAGTTGGCGGAAGTCAGTGATTGAGCCTGTAGTTGGCCGTCGAGCTGGTAGGTTGGCCTGCTCCAGTGCAGTTACAATGCTATCCCTCAAGAAATTAGCTTCGCGACGCTGAGCCTCGTGTTGGACTTGTTGCTGTGCTTGCATCATCGCATAGATCATTTGGAATATTTGCTGCCCGTCAATCGGCTGTCCTGGTGGGAGTACGGGCGTTGGTGGAACGAACTACGGCGGAGGTGGGATGTCATCGCGCCGGAATCGGGAGGTAGGTTGACCTGCCTGCTGGCTCTGTTGAGTTGTGGGGATTCCTCCGACTGGTGTCACGTCGTCGTCGTAGGTGACACCTGTAGCTTGTGGCGTTCTGGCGGGAGTCTCGTTGCATTCTTGTGGGTCCATTTCTCTGTATCCAAAATACCCAATAAGAGGCGCACAGGAAACAAGGCAAGATGCAAGTTCAAGTTAGTTCGAATACGATACAAATATCAAAAACGATTCAAGCAAGTGGATGAGATCCTAAAATTTTATCCTATCTTATTGCAGGCCTGTTCGATCCCTAAGTTGAAACCGAACAATTTAGTCGTTGACCTGCATGGGCCACCACAAAACCATGTCACGCCCCAGTCCCAAAATGACGAGGGACTGAGCACGTGAGCAATGGCCAGCAGCACGCACCGATGGACAACCCAATTTAATGGACCCATCAGGGCATGCTTAAGCTGTAGTCTAGCAATACTAAGTACAAGTCTCAGGTATTTCTAATCTCATCCACAGAAAGTCACAGATTAAAAGCCAGAAATTATGCAATGGAAATAAATACTGAAATCTCAAATAAGCTATCTCGGGAACAAATCCGAGAATTAGTCTGTTACATTTAAGAAAAGACAGGAATTTAAAATGCTGGAAATGGAAATACTGTATAACTGAGGCCGGTGCTCAGGAGAAGTCTTCGGCCACTATCTCGTCCCCTGTTCCTTGTTCTGCTCCAAGGAGTGCTCCAGTACCGTACACCTCGAGGTAGTTTTCTTCAGCTGTACCTGGGGACATAGTCCATTCCAGGTCCTCAGGGGACATAACAAGGTACAGAAAATACAAGCCAAGACATATGCAGTGCAGCAAAAAAATAAACAGCAGGGTAACTATGTAAACCAGCTAGTGATATGCAAGTGAGAGTTTTAGTCATACTCAGGCTGAGACTACTACAGGATCGGTGTCTAAGAAACCATAGCAGTATTTTCTAGAAGAGCCAGAACTTGTGCCAAAGTTCTGTATCAGAGACTAGGACACCTCCAGATAACATTATTTACATTATAATCAGCCTTGATATGGTAATACTCTCCCCACCCCATGTAATCTCACGTCACAGTTCCAGAATATATCAGGTACAAGTCACGCAAGTTTGAACTAATGCAATGAGTCAGGCTAGAATCTAAGCATGTAAACTGTAATGACATGAATATGTAACCTATACGGAATTACCAGGTATATCTCAGGCAATTCCGTCACATGAATAGTGTCAGGTGTCCTGGGTTGAGCAGTTAAACAAGTTACATAAGAAACTACCAGAAAATCAAGTAAAATACTATAATCAGAAATGTCTAAGAATTGGCAGGCTTTACTTGTCCACTGATGTATAACCAAGTCCAGGAAATATGTAGCAAGCTGCAAGTTTCGGCGAGGTACACTTGCCTGTGGTTCCGGCTCGGTTCGCAGTTCTGACTTCGGCGGGAATTGCAGGCGGTACTGCGGTTGCTGAAACCAATATCACCATCAGATCCAGAAAATATCAATAAGCTAGAAACGCCTGTCCTTGGGTCCAATTTGGAGACAAGAGCAGAAACGGCAGTTTCGGGCCAAAACGGGGTCCACCGGTGGGCCCGCTTTGCACCGAAAAATGCGTCCGGGTCAACGGTCTCCAAATTCACCAAACTTAGTGTCAACAGGTCAGAAACGCTGATACGAACCCAACGGAACTTTCAGATTTGAATTCCGATGAGCCGATCACAAAATCACCCGTCGAGCGGGGCCTGTGGGGCCCACGACACGCGATTTCGTCAACGTTCTCGGAATCGAACCAAACTTGACCCACAGGACCAGCGTATTGCTACGAGTCCGATGGCTCAAGTTTCGTCTCGATCCGACGTGTGTACACAAAGTTAGGGCACGTTCCAGAAAGTACGGATACGGGGCGATGTCCGCGGATACGCGTTGATTCCGGTGTGCACGCACACCCGAATCAGCTTCCGCGAAATCCCACACGTCCGTATCGACGAGGCGCTCGTGTCTGTGAAGACCGCGCGCGACCAAGTCGTCCCGTTTGGCGGGGCGTACTCGATTCCGGGGTGAAACAGGGTCTGGTTTTTCCTGTTTTTGGATCGCGGTGTGCGATCACCACAGGACGCGATGCCCCGAACGGTTTATCCGGACACCGAGAGGGTCATACAGGCTTCGCGTAGAAATTTACGGAATCAAAATCGGGGTTACGAGCAGGAAGTTATGAGTACCTGAAGGGACTCGAAAAACCGGGGTTTCGAGTTGTGTCCGACACGCGAGTTCGGGTCTGAATCCTGTGTCGGAGCTGTGTCCGCGTGTCCTCGTGTCCTGCTGGCTGGGGGATCACCGGAGAAGGCTGGACTCGGCGGGCGAGCTGCGGCCGGGCGGGGGATCGTCGGCGAGCGGTGCCGAGGGGGTCGGCGGAGCTAGGGGAGGCCGGCGTCGGGTCTGGGAGGAGTTTGGCCGGAGAGCTCGGGGTGGGTAGCCGGACGGGGCTCGCCGGGATTAGGGTAGTTAGGGTTAGGGTTTGGGGGAAGAAGAGGGCGGAGGAGAGGCTTCTTATAGGGGATTCTCGGGTGGGTCGTGGCCGGGCCAGGCGGGGATGGGGTCGAACGTGGGGGTGACGCGGTCGTGGCGGCGGGATCTCCGGCGCCGGCGGAGAATTCGGGGGAGACAAGGTCGTGGGGGAGGGGATGATGAAGCGGGTCGGGTCGGGCGGCGGGCTCCGGGTGAGCGGACCCGCCCGACCCGCTAAGGGTTTAGGTTGGGCTGGGCTGGGTTTAACGGGCTCGGCCCACTGGGCCGGGCCGGGCCCAAAGCTAAATAATAATAATAATAATAATAATAGAAATAATAATAATAATTAATTAATTTAATTAGAAAATAGTTTTTTTGGCTTTTAAAAATAGGTCTGATGTCCAATAAAATCCCAAAAAATTATCCTAAGTCCGGTTTTCTATTTTACATCCAAAAATATTATTTTCATAATATTTTAATACTGTTTAATATCAATTAAAAAATCATTGAATAATTAAAACCCTGTTTTTAAATTACAGAAAAATTCCAAAAATTCCAGGAAATTGTGAAAAATCCAGTTTTTAAAATTTTGAAAATTCAGGGGATTTACAATCTACTCGAAGCATTAGTGAAGTATACTTGCATGAAGCTAAGGTAGCATGTGAGGGTCCAACTATAAGCCAAGTTTTATTTCCATGTTCTAACACAAGCAATACAATATGTGATTATTCCCTTAGCTAGGTGCGTTGCATTCTTATTAGCATGCAAGAGGTGATTTGTCTAGCGATTAGCATGTATCGTCCAAGTTATTAGGTGTGCAGGCTAAGCAAAGACAGATTCATCGTAGACGCCCACCTTAGCGATGATTCGCATCGGTCGAGCGATACTTCGAGCGTGCCTTTGAAAGTCTAAGTCTGACTCATGAAGGGACAAGTCTGAATTTTTTTGCATCAAGTGAGTCTTCTCACTAAGCATAGCCGGACGGGTCGTCATACTTTTGTCGTTTGAATCGGCTATCCCCATTGATGCAGAGTGGGTCGTTACACTATTGACAGTTCACTCTCTAGCTTAAGAGTACTTTTTATTACCTACTATACAGAGAAACATCTTGTGAACCTATTTTCTTTCCATTTTTTAACTATTATGTACTCGGTTATGGTGCATGCAAGAAGGGTGTATTAAATATTCACTGCTACTAATTATTATCAGTGTTGTTTGCAAGATATCCTAATATTGCTTTAGTACCGAGACATTGATCCATGCAAGTTTATTATTAGTTATTTTTGGGTTTAACTCGTAAACAAAGAATGAAAGAGAGAGAATCTCACATTGCCGATGGAGTGGTTCAGTTGGTGAGGTCGTCGGTGCCGGGGTCCGATTTGTTGGGGGTGAGGGCACTCGTGTGTGTAGTGGAGTAAGGAGAGAGAAGGAGTATGGGGAAGGGGTTAGGAAAAGCTGTTAGAAAAAGGAGTTGAGGGGAGGTTTATGTATATTGGAAGAGGATAAAATAATGAAGAAGAATATGATGGTGAAGAGAAGAGAAGGCTGATATGGAGGAAAAGATGTATCTCTCTCTCTCTCTTATTGATTTCTATCAGAACCATCATGACCAATTAGTCATGAAATGACATTAATATACTTGGCTCTCATGCAATGAGCCACCTGTTCCTCTTCATGCCAATTCATGACACCTAACCTAGGTTAGGTGAAAATAACTTTGTGCAGTTATATAATTTAACTATGGGCTTAAGTGCAAAATATTAATAAAAGCTTAAAAAAGTAAATGCAATCATTTAATAATAATAATAATTGATTAATCATTAATAACTATGGTTTTTCTAAATAATAAATTTTAATGATTTAATAATAGTTAATTATTGGTTATTAATATTGTCGAAAAAGATTTTAAAAAATTCTCAAATTTACAGGTTAGGGTAGTTACAACGATACACTTAACATCTCATGCTGACAGCATGCTTCGTGCGGCTGACCTGATGTCTCAAAAGTTAAGTTTTTCTTTGATGTGATTGCGCATGCTCATTTAATGAAGGCATGTCAAGCTCCAGTGGCTGGAGCAGTTTGTCGCTGATTGTTGGCTTCCCGTGGCGGGAGCGACCAGTTACTTTGTTAGTGACTTCCCGCCATGGGAGCATCCAGTTGCTTTATGGGAAGATCCTCCCTTGCTACCTGCGGCTAGAAGTATGCTTTCAAGACTGTCATTTTTATGGATCTATAATTGGTCCAAAAGCAACTAGGTAAAGTCAACACATATGACTTGTTCTTGCACATGTTTTGAGACACTGAATCGATTAACTCCTAGTTGATCGAGTATAACAAGTATATTTTATAAACAATCTAATAGCTTATTGAATTTAAATCTTGATGATTCTATTAGAATCTAGAAGAATCTTTCATAGGGTTTTGATTATGATTCATTTTCAAACCCTACTTAGGACACCTATTATAATGCCAAGTCTATTCCATAAAAGGGCCTATAAAGATAGGAGCAAGGGTCTATCACCCTTTCTAAAATCGTAGATCTCCGTTTCTTTTCCTTTTCATGTATTATACGTAAACTATTAGTCCCGACAAGATCATTAAATACAATTGGATTTTTGACGATCCAGAAAATTATGCAATACATAAGTAGCAATGGAAGTCATTGTGTCACAAAGCTTTTTAAGAGGACTTCAGGGATCATGTTTGCATATTTTTTCGGTAGGTAAACATGAGTTTGTACTTGGATTGCTCAATGGTCATGATGTTTGTGTGGATACCATCAATGGCCGAATGTATAGATTTGATCCATACTTCATTATGAAGAATGCTTGTAATTAATTTAAATTAATTGTGTGTGGCATATTGTTATCGTACTGGATCAAGTTGGATTACTGAATTGTATCTACTTAGTAAGAATATGTTTTAAAAAATAGATTAATTGTGACTGATGGGCATAATGATATGGACTTGTTGGTATATTAGATAATCATATGACTTAGGATTATCGTTATATTGTTCAAGTAACTTGGGCACACATGAAGAGTTTGCAAGTGATATATTCACGTATACGATACGTGGTACAAATATAAATGGGCTAATATCGGGTGACATATAGTAGCATATAAAGAATTAGATACTACTAGCGCATGCAACAAGCCACGTTTATTTACACAATGTCTCCTTAGGAGCTCGTATAGTTAAGGTAATGATGTATCAAGAACGGTAGGACAACTTCCATGGGTTGTTGTTTGGACTGTAAAATGAAGTATCGAAAATGGGATGTCTGAGCAAAAGAACATCTCAACTTCAAAAGGATCCTTAAAGTACTAACTAGATCTTCATAGAATTATTTAGTACTATGTCATTTATCGTCAAGCACCTTTGATCATTGAGATTTTGCTTCAAAGGACAATGGAATATTATGTCATCCGTCGTCGCTAGGACTTTCGCTATGTCTCCAACACCCACACGTATCCGTCTTAGATGCATGCATGAGAGAGTTTCCCTTGCTACCTATCTTTGATGACAATGAGGTATCCTTGAAGAGTCACAAAGTCGTCGTCTTGATTAAAGTTAAGCAAGGATAAATGAATTACAAAGTTGATTTGATTTTCCATTTTTCTTCTAAATTTCAACTATTTATCCTTCTCTTAAGCACGAACTCACCCACCGATGGTGGTTATAACCACTATCCGTTACTATCAACATAGTAGCAGGAGTGAGGGTTATTCCAGTAACTTGAGCCATGCACATTATATGCAGTTATGGTCGATGTGCTTTGGTTGGCCTCGAGTTTCATGCAAGATCGATTATCCTAGTCCTGGGTTAAAAGTCTATTTCAATTTGCCTCAGCCTAATTTAAAACGAGTTTAAACAATGAACAAGTTATTTTCTCATTTTTTGTTGATATTGATTTCATAAGTTGCTTTTGCTTCTTGTTTTGAAAACAACAATAATATCAAACCAATATCCTAATTTGCTCATCTTAATATTTATCCCTCAAACTGTTTAATCAATGTCAACTAATCTTAACCTAATTTTTTTTTCTCAATTTTTTGATATATACCTAGACTTCACCCGTGACTATAATAGCCATCCAACCGGCGGAGGGAGGATTCGAACCTTGGTCTACTCCAAGGCTTCCTGCCACATTACTACTAGGGTAATGCCTTTGGTACTAATTTAAGAAGAATGTTTCGTCAAGATATTCCCTTCGTATATTTTCAATTTCAATCATTTGTTACTTTTTTTTTTAGATGTCCGACGATATGCACGGGACTTTACGCATGCTGCGCTGTATGTCATTTTGGTCCACTGTCTCCTCCACCTCCCGCTGATTGATCCTGAGACCTCTGTCCAGCCAGAAAGGTTATACCTCTTCTTAGTGACCACAAGAGCCAGTTGAGTTATGTAATTTCAATAATTTCTTACATATACGTACATGCGTATACAAATGTATAAATATTAAATCTATATGTTTGGATACTCCTGGTCCTTCCTTACTCTTCAACCATCTCTCGTAATTTTATTTTCCAACAACACAAGCCCTCCTCCTCCTCTACCCCCCTCTCCCCTACCGTGGTTATTGTCCTCCACCGCCCGGATCCGGTCCTCCGCCGCGTCCTCTCCGCCAATCCATGACCATAATGGCCACTCCCCCCGTCGACGTACTCCCTCTCCCGCCATTTTTCCCTTAGGGTTTCGGTCCTCACCACCACCACCGGCCGATCCGCTCGATTTTTCTAGGATTTTCGATTCTATCGCCTCGATTCGAGCTCTGACGGATCTGAGCTTTGTTTTTGTTGTTTGCAGCAGGAGGACGACGAGATGCTCGTCCCGCAGTCCGAATTCCCCGAGGGCCCCCAGCCCATGGATGGTAAAAAATAGGGTTTTCTCCAATTTTTAGTGGTCGGTGGCCGAATTTTTTTAGGGTTTCTGATTAATTAGGGTTTGTGTTATTTTTGGGGGTCCAGTCGTGCAGGCGGAAGCGGCTGGCGCGAGGGAGAACCTGCAGCCGGAGGATCCGCCGACGTCGAGGTTCACGTGGACGATCGATAACTTCTCCAGGCTGAACACCAAGAAGCACTACTCGGACACGTTCGTCGTCGGCGGGTTCAAATGGTATATATACCTATTTTACTTATGGATTTATTGGCCTAAGAGAACTTCTTAATTGATCCATTGAATGTGCGACAGGCGTGTGCTGGTTTTCCCCAAAGGAAACAATGTAGATCACCTGTCTATGTATCTGGATGTCGCCGAATCGACGAACTTACCGTATGGATGGAGTAGATATGCCCAATTTAGCCTCTCTGTGGTCAACCAAGTGCACACTAAGTATACTATAAGGAAAGGTACGATCTTTACTACTTGCAGTTTTTTTCTCTGTTTCTTTTTGGGATAATACTATGAAGCTTTGGGGGCAGTTTGTACCAAAAGCCAATGCTGAGAACACCCATGTAGAATCAAATAACATACGGTCAAATACACAGTGTTGGTGTGATCTCAGAATCACACTGTTTTCTGGCAAAACATAGTGATTGCTCTCATGTTTTCCGGAGTGGATTTTACTTATTTTGTCAGACTGGTTGCCTGCAGTATTTAATTGATTTGTTATTAGATTAAGCTTTCCCTTTTTCTTTTGGCATGACCAGGTCCGAGATGATCTCTTGGATAAACGGATTATGCTGTATATACTCTTTGATCGTGGAATAGTCTAGTTTTGTTCTTTGCAGTCTGGATTCACAATCCCATTCTTGGTCAACACTTTCCATTTCTGATATGGGACCATTTAATTTTCTTAATACTAACTAGTCTGCCATTTAACCATCCAAATTTGAACTTTCAAGTTGGTTATATTATGTGCATGTTGTTAATATGCACTCTCTTAATCTAAGTGTATTGATTACAACGTGGTGAGATGAAATATGTGGCTTCATTTACATAATGGACCTCCAAACTTATAGTCCTTTACGGCCGTTGCTTTAAAAGCTAATTGGAACCTAGAGACGCCAATTGACTTCATATTGTGTTACTATAATGTCATCATACCATCTTTGCTTGCTATAACTTTGAATGTGAGTCTATGCTGTTTGTCATTCTTGAGTGATATTCTACCAGTTCAAGGGGTTACTAATGCATGCAGGTCCTTTTAAACTTCCATTGAATTCTGAATTTTGTATTGGTACATATTAATATTTAATGGTCCTTTCTTCATGCCTGGCTGATATTCTACCACTTCTTTATGGTGTTACTGATGCATCCTGGCATCCTTTCTAGACTTCCATAGTTCCATTGAAATCTGAATTCAATACTGCTACATATTCATGTTTCCTTATATAAAGTGTGTTGACTTTACGACTACTCTTACCTCTTACCGTTGCATCCTATAAACTAGGAGGTTTTTGCTTGTCAAACACGCTTTTAGTGCACTTGTCCCTTCAGTGCCTCACCTTGCTGAATATGATGTGTCCTTGTTTTTTTACAAAGTTAACTTTCGTTAGCTTGTCTAGATAGTCCAGTCCCATTTTGCGTGTGAAAAAGCTGTATCCTTTTTTTTTCCTGATGCTAAATCTGCTTCTAATTTTTGAGGGAACTTTGTTAAATTCCCAATTGTGTTTGTGATGTTGGAGCAGCGGGAGAGTTGGATATAAGCAGTACTGTCAACCCATAAGTCAATGGTGCATGCACTGGACACAACTATAACGTCCTTATCTTAGTTGAGTCAATAGAGTAGGTAATTCTTTGTCCAGTATATGTAGTGATCAACTGTAAAGTCGACTAATGTGTCAAATGATTCGATAATGCGGATTTTATGACTTATATTTGTGGGTTAATATAAATATTAATCCTCAACAATCACCACATCTATTAGGTTATTGTGTAGTGGCAAGGACTTCAACATGCTATCAGATTAGCCCTGGTTCAAATATTCTCCAGAGTGCATTTTAGCAGATTTTAAAAAAAAATGTGTGAATTGAGATTTCAACCCTTAAATGGGAATCAACCTGTGGGGTATAAATACTTAATCCCCGAAATCTATTGCTTAATCTGATAATTGGTAGCCTATTAATAAAAAAATCAAGTGGCCATGTAATTTCGATTAATTGGCCAATTATTCTATTAGTATGTAACCAACTGTGGATCGAATGCATAATGAAAATCTGTGTGTATGCTGTTGCTTCTTGATATGCCCGATATACCTATGTATTGGCCGTTCAGCCATTATTGTTCAATTGCCTTTTTCTTTCTTTCTTTTCAAACCAGTGTGAGTCAAACCTTATTGGTTTGCCTTTGAAACCTGGCACGTCCCAGTACCGAAATACGGAGACGGACATGGCTAGCTACCCCGTACAAGATACAATACGTCGTACGGCGATCACGGCTGTAACTAGACAAGGGGGTGCATACTACAATAAAGTCTTCCTAGGGTCTCAAGGAACATTTATGTCTCAATCAGTCAAATAGTTAGCAATAAGAGATGAACATATATGATAAAGCAGTAAGGCGTCCCCGACGTTCTATTAAAATGGTCAAGAACTAGCTATTACAAAATGTCGAGCTAGTACAAGGTCAATAGTACATAGTCGTTATCAGATGCAGTCTGAATTTACACAAATATGTGCAAAACTTGCCGGCTAAAGAATGCCGGTGGCTAAACGTCCAAAATGATACAAAATACTAAAGTGGTGAAGAAGGAAACCCACTCAAGTTCTCCGTCGACCATGCTCCTGGTATGCACCATCAGTCAGGTAGAAGGTAGAGTCCTCTGGCTCCGCTACGCAATCTGGCCAAACAAAACCAGCGGGGTGAGGTCCCGAATAGTAAGTACCACAAGGAAGCACAAGAGAAGAAACGAAACCAATAACTGAAATAAATGCAAGAAAAGAGAGCAAGGCCTGTGCCAAATCAGAGGTATCTGCGTCATAGTTCGGTCAATAGCCTATCGTAACACAACAGTCCAACTCCACAACCAAATAAGGACAAGGGTTGAATCATCGTGCCACGACAGTCCATGTCCCTAAGCTACTTGGCAGATGGCAATACACAATCAAACATAATTTAATTAAATGGTCAATCAATCCTATGACTTGCTAGGTGATGTCTGGGTAACCCCAGTAATGCAATATAATTGGATCCTCAAATCGTGTTATGTCCGAGCAGGGTTAGCCGAACCAATAATATACAACATGAATAAATAAATAAAATGTACCAGTCTCTCATAAGACCATTATGCTAAATAATCAGTAACAGTTCTAATTCTCCTCTATAGTGGGATACTAGCTCGATTATAATAATATTAGTGGCCGGATACTGCACTCCACTAGTGCGGATGATATACAATATCTTGGTGGCCAGCCTTGCACCCCATGATTAATATCTATGATGTGGCCCGCATGCACAATCTCGTGATCCGTTCCCTCCCAATGCTGCTACAACTTTTAGTTACCTAATTAACCCTATTGTTATCTGGAATCTTGTGTCGTGGTCACACAATTTTTCTCTTAGATGTCGTACCTTGATGCAGGTACGCTAGGGATGAATCCGCATTGGTTCTTACGATTCCAATCTTGACTTATTCTGAGCGTAATGCAACAATCAATCAAGTAATCTAACCACGCTATTTTGACTGGCTACATGGGTTTCCGTGCAATCCTCATTTTTAGTACTAACGAGCATGTAACAAGAATATACTTATAACATAACACCGCGATGTATATGTAGCACCTCAGTGCACGAGCAAGATAGCACACTTGGTACGATATTAAGGAGTATCAGCACGGATACAAGTAGTCAAGTCAAGATTCTTTGGTCAATTAGTTAAATCAAGTGAAATACCTCTGCTCACATCATAGCATGAATATCGGGTCAGGTATACGGCTAATGCTTCTACTATAAAGTTATAGTTGGACCTATAATTCTATCATATGGTGCATCAATCATTTGTCATTATTCAGATAATAAGGAAACATATAAGTTCTTAATTCACTATCACATACAAGGTCACAAGATTTGATAAAAAATTCAACTAATTGAAGAAAATGACAAAAACAAACATAAATAGCCAAAAATAGGTAAAAATAGTCAAAATAGGCAAAAATAGTTTTTTCACATTCAAAATAGTCAAAAATGGCTTAAAATAGGCTAAAATAGCTAATATACGTACAAAACAGTCAAAATGGCTAAAAATAGGCCTCTTTCGTATATTTTGGCTCAAAAATAGCTCATTCGCGTATTTTTGGCTCAAAAATTGTTCATTGGCGTACTTTTTATGCAAGAACATGATTATGTGCAAAAAATACGCAAGGGAAGGGTTTTTATGTACTTTTTACGCGTAGAATTGAATTCTGCGTAATTATACGCAAAGGGGAGGGCTTCTGCGCAGTTATACGCAGAAGGAAGGAATTCAGCGCAGTTTTTACGCAGGGGGTTATGTACAGTTTTTTTACGCAGGGACTTATGCACAGTTTTACGCAACACTGTTCTTCTTACTCATCCGACATGAAAATTCTAAAAACTTATTTTGGCCATAAAAACTTTATTTCAAGTCGAAATTTGACGTTTGAAAAGCCAAAATTGAATAAAATTTCCCCACAACGTGGGATAATTAGTTTTAAAAAATTTCAAGTTTTTAAGAGATCAAATCAATGAAATTCGTAAATTCCTAACTTTGAAACTTAGATCTACTCCAAACCGTTCATCAAAATAAAAAAATGCCAAATACTAAATTTGTTAAGGATCACTAGATACACATTCTAAGCTAAAAATATGCAAGAAAATTTAAAGAAATAAAATATTCCGAAAATCATGGTTTCTCCACTTTGTGCAAGATGTACTTGCTTTAAGTGTTAGAGAACCCTAACTCTAATCTCTTCCAAAGAGAAGAAGAAAGTAAAACTTCTAGGCTAGATCTAGGGTTTGGGGGTTTGAATTGGAGAGGAGAGAAAAAGAGAGAAAATGAGAAGAATGAAGAAGAGAGAGAGAAAGATGTGCTTATATATGTATGGGATGAGATTTAATCTCATCCATTCACCTCATGAATCCATGACCCCGACTCATCTCAACAGTCCAAGAAAACACAAGTTTAGTGGTTCAATAGTGAACTGGTTTTAGGGATTCCATCTATGTTCGGGTCCTAATACGGGTCTATGGCAATTGCCAATTGGGTTCCTACGGTTCCGGGTAGTCTCTCTCAAAAAATCCAATTTACAAAATACAGAAATATAATACCCAACCAAGTACATGAATACGAAATCAGGGAACGGATGTGACAAAACCTTTATACCCATCGAAAGCAATACAAACCTTATTGGTCTTACTACGAGATATCTTGAATGGGAGGGTTCAAGCAACCAAAGTAAAGGCAGCTGTCATATGGGGCCTTGATCTTGCTGAACTGGTCAAGGTAGTGGAGGAGGAACTCTCCTGATGCAGTCAGGAGCAACTTTAAGTCGGATACAAGAAGGCATCGATTGGATGTGAGGTATTGTTCCATTTTGTCCTGCTGCGGCACTTCTGCAACTTGTATCAGAGGCCATCAAAGAGTCAAATTGTTTCTAAATCTATTAAGTTGGAAGCAAACATCATTTAACTTTTTGGGAAATACAATGGAAGTTGAAGATTGTGAAGGTGTTAGAAACTTTGAAACTTGCACTATTTACAATGATTATCCAAGTGATGATTATTGCTTGATGATTGCTGGAAGAGGGTGAAGAATAGGGAATGGAAGATTGATGTCACGTGTGGAATAATTGGGTGATCTATTGATGTTGGTCATGCCATTAACCTGTGAGCTGAAAACTTTACAATGCTTTCATTTTTTGTTGAAGCTCAGTACTATTTAAGGAGCCTGTACGAGAAAGACTGGTCCTTGAACGTGATCGTTTTGTTGAAGATAGTGGATCATCGTAGGATTTGGTATCTGATTTCGCATCATAGATGGTTGTGACTGTTTTATGTGGCTACTTTGGTAGGAAAAACAAACATATATTGGGGGCGATTTCTTTGGAGATGTTTAAGTCGGGAAGGCAAAGGAGAATGATCCATAAGCTTGGAGAAAGTAAAACTAGGTCATGTGAGGGTTTCCTTTATACTTGATTTATTCCAAAATTACTTGTTTGATGTTTTTTGGTAGATTGATATGTGAATGGAGTTGCTATTTTGGTTGTTCCACTTGATGTTTGGTTCCAGAAGCAGGATATATAAATGAGTTCGGGCTTCATGTTCGGTCTTCAATGGATTAGAGATATTGTTTATGCTGTACAGGTCTTGAGGTGGTGTACTTCTTACCTCATTGAATTGCAGAGAGCTCATGTTGATATCTGGTGTGTAAATCCTATAACCATAGATTGATTTTCAAGGCTTGTGGATACTTATTGCGTTTAATGGCCAGTCAAGGGAACCTTACCGTATTGGTGACTCCGCTTTGCATGTCATGAACAGATTGATATGAGATGAAGATGCTACATAGCGCTTGAGAGGAGTTACCGAAACACTGTTTTTGAGTTTATATACCATCGCAAGTAATCTGAAGATTCTACTAATTCCGGTCTTAAGACCTACATGGATGGCTGAGAGACCCAAATCCAATGGTGAGTTTTCCCAACTGGGGAAGACTGATGATGGAGAAGGGCACACAAGAGAAATGGCTAATACAGGAAGTACGGGCGAGCGGTGAACCAATTGGATGCAACTGTAATGTTCAGGTCTTTTACTTCAGCTGCTTGGCTGTACAGTTGACTGGTGCAGTGGTGAATTAGAGAACTATATTTTGTCATATTTTATTTACTGGTTTTTATTATTCTTGTTTTATTAATTTGTGCATGTATTAGAACTCCTATATATAGGGATGCTATTAGGATACAGAGAACAACTTGTTTTGCATTTCTTATTGTTATTACTTGGAGCATAGCTTGTGCAATCTGTGAATTTCTCATTGGTGTATTTTGATAATGAATTATTCAAGTAGCGTTATCAAATCCCTGGTGTGGTCTGGACTCTGAATCACTTTGCTTTGTTTTCAGCACAAATAAGAAGCTCCAAATTGATACTTTTGTAGTAATACAGGTTAGGGCTTATACGATTTATGGTATATGAATGGTATAACCTTGCATCCTTGACCTGTTTTTTGGTTGAGTGCTGAGGAGAGGAAACACCTATGTCATCCTGCTGCCTAGGTTTTCTTTGTAGTCCTTTTAGTCACTGCTTCCTTCTCCCAACGTTTTCATACTCTGCACACATAATAGTTCTTTCAGTATGTTCTTTATGGCGATAGAGAGAAGCCAATTAAACTAAAAGAAAATCCTATTACGTGATTGAATTTTTAACATCAGGTTACTTGCTTCCCCTAGTAACAATCTTTTAAAAAGCCCGTGAGGCTTTCACCTAGGTGCGTCAGAGTGCCTCAGGCCTAAGGCTCACCCTTGCATCTCATTTTCTCTTAGGCGAGGCTCCTTCACCTAGGCTCACATGAGGCGTGAGCTTCACGCGATTCCGCCTACTTTGAGGTGCAGCTGAAGTGCAATGAGAATTATTAGATTTTTCTATTATTTTCATTTTGTAGTAGATGTCTTACTATTTTTATATAATAATTCAACTAATCTTTCTATTGTAATTAATAAGTTTTCCACCTTGACTTTCAATGTTGTCAAGTTAATCAAGATATCAAGACAAGATCATGGTTAAAAATATTGTCCCCAACTGGATATGAATGTTAGAAGAACTAACAAATGTATCAAGTGAATCAACTAATCTTTTTGTTGTAATTAATAGGTTTTGTATTTTGATGACGACGACGACGATGGAGGATAGAAAATCGTTGGTAGTATTTGTGATGTAGAGGATCTTTAGCGTTTTGTCAAATTTTATTGTTATGAATTGTGATAGTTTCTCTTGAGGTTTGAGGATAGTTAACTATAAATTGTTGATTTTCTAATGGTGTTATGAATTGATTTGACTCCATTTTTAATATCTTAATGATTTTATGAATTGATTAGATATACTATGACTATGAGTTTGTTTATTCAAACTATATTATTTAAAAAATTCTAAAGATGTGTGCTTTGCTTCGTTGAGTCCTACACTTTGTCTTGCGCCAAGGATCTAGAGGACCCTAGTGCTCGAGTGCACCTCATGTCTTTTAACACATTGCCTGGTAGTACATTGAACACATAGACGTTCATCAATGATGCATAAGTGCTCCCTTTTTCATTCTGATTCTGCTCTGTAGGTGCGTACCCCACCTGTACATTCTAGTTTGATTCTATGACTGAAAGTCAAGCTGTAATGTTGTCTAAGAGAGTATTCAAATCTGTTGCATTGTTATCAAGAACACCAATTATCATATTTCTCATCTATTGTTGATGGTATTTCATGTGTGCTATTTGGTAAATAATTGCTGCATGTGTATATTCTGACTAGTTTGTGTTAACTTGCTTTCATGACTACCTAGATTTATGGTTATGGAGGATCATTCAAGTTATTGCTTGTTAAAACTACTTTTTGCATCTTTTCAATCACTTTGACATGATGTCTTATTTTTGGTTTTCATTAGGTTATGACTACTATGGAGTTTGGGTCTAATTTAGATTGTGTTGTGGAATCTGCTCAGTTTAGCTATCCTACAGTGGTTTAATACTAACTAACAATATGTAGCTCACTGGAAGGACAAATATACCTACCCATAATGTTAGTTGTCATTGATCTTTATTGTTCTGTGCAGACACCCAACACCAATTTAATGCGCGGGAAAGTGATTGGGGTTTCACGTCCTTTATGCCTCTGTGTGATCTTTATGACCCTACTCGAGGATATCTTGTGAATGATACATGTGTAATTGAAGCTGAAGTTACCGTCCGAAGGGTGGTTGATTACTGGACATATGACTCCAAAAAAGAAACCGGTTTTGTTGGTTTGAAGAACCAAGGAGCTACTTGTTACATGAACTCTCTTCTACAGTTTTTGTACCATATTCCCTACTTCAGGAAGGCATGAATCCATCTGTTTAAGATTTTCTTGTCTATCTATAGCCTATGTCCTTGATCTTACAATGCTTACATCTTTCAGGCTGTGTACCATATGCCTACAACTGAGAACGATATGCCATCTGGAAGTATTCCATTGGCTTTGCAAAGCCTCTTTTATAAGCTTCAGTACAGTGACAGCAGTGTCGCTACTAAAGAATTGACAAAATCCTTTGGATGGGACACATATGATTCTTTCATGCAGCATGATGTTCAAGAACTCAACAGGGTTCTTTGTGAGAAATTGGAAGATAAGATGAAGGTTTAACATCTTTATGGAAGATCCACTTGTTCAAGTCCGGTTCAGGAATCTAATGAATTACACTTCTGTCTCAGGGAACTGTTGTCGAGGGAACAATACAGCAGTTATTTGAAGGTCACCATATGAACTATATTGAGTGCATTCATGTTGACTACAAATCGAGCAGAAAGGAGTCATTTTATGGTATGTAAGCTACTGGATGAATTTCAACTTAGTTCAGTACTATACTTTCTATGCCATATGCATTAATTACCTAATTACCTTTCTTGTAGACCTTCAGCTTGATGTCAAAGGTTGTCGGGATGTATATGCTTCATTTGATAAGTATGTTGAAGTTGAACGTCTTGAAGCAGATAACAAGTATCACGCAGAACAGCATGGTTTACAGGTTGGTGTTTGCCTTGTGCATGATATTGATTGTATATTTAATGCCATGAAACTGTTAAGAGTGTTGACCATCTTGTGAGAACTTCAGAACTTTTGGGTACTAATAGATTCAAACTCCTACTTTTGTGCTTCATTTGGACTCGTGGATGGATTTCTTTAGGTTAAAAAGTAACAGTTTTATAAAGTTGTTTATGATGATATTATGTTCAAAAGGTACACATCTAGCATCTCTTGGTAGGATGCACATGGGTGGAGTATTGATAGTCATGCTGGAGACCTTCCAGATTCCTTTCTTTTCTTATGCCCTATAGTTAGCTTATAGTACATGAATTTTAGCTGCACTGAGGTGGTTGGTGGGCTCTATAAATAGTTGTCTTTGACATGGGTCGTTATAGTCTATCTTAGGTGCTTTTACATCCAGATGGTAATCTTGATCAGAACACCTTGAATGCCTCACACCAAAACCTTCAATAACCTCCACTGAACATCGCAAGAGAGAAACCATCGTTCGAACTGCACAAGGGAGTGAGCACTTCCTCAATAACTATACAAAATTTCAACCCTTTTTTGTGTGTTGTTGTGCAAAGAAGCACATCAAAGGATGATTAAGATTGGGAGCTTCACATTCTGCACACTAGTGGTTCACAACAACAATAATCAATCTCAATTGTACTGCAATGCCTTGGCATCACTTGTCATGGTGATAAGGCTTGTTGCATGCATCCTGGAGGGTGCAGGTTTGACCGTTTGAGTTGCAGAAACCACCTCTCTATATATATGTGGGCAAATACATGTTGCCCTCCCCCGACCCTGCACAAGTTGGGGGAACCCTCTCACTTGTATTGTATTGTAGGGCTAAGAAGTACTCTAAGGGTGTGTTTGGGAACCTTTTTGGGAAGGGAGAGGAAAATTTGAGGGGAAGGAAAATGAAGGAAAGTAAAATGAGGGTGAAGTTAATTTTCCCTTCTCTTGTTTGGATGACCAAAAAGTAGAAGGAAAAGTAAAAAAATATTTTTTTGTTTATTTGTGGGATAAATATATAATTACTCTTTAGTCCTTGGTTTTTTCAAAATCATAATTTATGTTTAGCTTTTTTGAGGGGTAGTTGGGTAAATTCTTCAAAATTTCTCTCATCCCTCTCCATTTTCCTCCCACTTTCGAGAGAAATTTTTTTTAGTGGGGCCCACATGTCCCCCCCCCCCCCCCCCCCCCCCCCACCCCAAATCCCTCCTCCATTTTTCCTCCTCTCTTCCCAAACACCATTACTTTTCATTTTTCCCTCTACTTTTTCCTTCCCCCCATTTTTCTCCCTTCCCAAACAATATGTAAAGAACTTCTCTTAGAAGAATATGAAAGTTTTGGACCATGATAAATTAGAAACTCTATTCTACTGGTGTTTATAGACTTCGAAAAGAAATTTGTATGTTAGTAGTAATAGGAAAAATAGGCATGTATCAGAATTCTGGTCTTATTCAAATTTAAAAACAGGCGGTTAGAGAATGAGGAGAAAAATCCGGTTACAGAGGCTAGAATTCCACTCGATAATCCAAGCTGATTTTGTTGACAGTTTGTGGCCGAAACGATATGGACCATCTGGTATTTCGACACCAATATCAAGTTTGTTTCAGCCTTTTTTTAAGATAAGGCCAGTCATTAATGATCAGCCCTGTTTTGGGCTACTAACACCATGACCCGAACCATTTTTATTTTGCCCTGGCTGGGACCCACACCCACTCGCCCCTCCCTTACCATTGCTACCACTGGACCACCTCTTCGGTGGTGCCCTCGGTGGTGTATTGACTGTTTTATTGTTTTTCTTCTTCAAAAGGGGATGCTTATGGGTTTTCAACATGTGACATATCCAACCCACCCTGTGCTTACCAAGTGTGTCAGCAGATCATTATTTCATTATGGACAAAATATTCAAATAATATTCACCTAATTTTCTAACATGTGAGACTACTATATCTTCTATTTAGTGTCCCCTAAATGTCATCAAGTATAATTACAAATCTTTTTTTTAATGTGTTGCATTCTTGTGTGAACCTGAAGTAAACTTGACATGGCTCATGGACCTATGGACAAACTTGATACATTGTTATGTACTTGATCATATCTCATGTCCTTATCTTGCATCCGGTGAGATCTTCAGAAGATGGCTCTTAAGTAGAGGATCTGAAGACTCTCTTTTGGCTTAATTGGAACCGTAGCTGAAATAATTTGCACTTACACTTTATGTTAGTTGTATCATCAAATCAATTCAAGAAACATGATGGTACAAACAGTCTTTACCTGCTGACTCATTTATTTATTTCATATTTGGAGATAAGTCTAGCTTTAGTTGATATCTTACTAGTGTACGGTAGGTTATCTGATAAACCAGAAATGGGTGAATCAAGATGAGAGTGATTTTGCATTTCCCTATATGTATAATTGTATGATATTTTCCCTTTTCGAGAATTTCAATGTAATTTTGAAAAGTTGTCACGTTTGGACGGCTACATGCTACATCTAGTATGGCTATATCCTCTATTGTCTTATAAATTTTAAGTTACATAATCCATTTCATAGTTCATATTAATTGATTCTTTTTCCGCATTCTTTCAAGTCTTTTTTCATAAAAATGCAACGATGATAAAACCATCTTGAACAATCTAAAATTCTTGGATCCATATATATATATATATATATATATATATATATATATATGCTTAATGTGTCTTTTTCATGATGCTTTTGTTTTAAGCATCAATACCTGCTGATTGCCAAGGATATTTCCTTAGAATTACAATAATTTGGTTGGGTTTTTTTCTCATGTTTCATTGAAACTTTGCTGCATTTTAGTGTGTTGAGTAGACTTGTGAGCTGACTGATGTGCATATCTTGCTTTGTGCCATTATTTTGTAAATACAAGGTTATGCTCATGTATATAGCTACTTGTAATTTACGAGTGCCGAGTGATAAAGTAGTAAATGGCTTTAAATCTATGCTGCAAAAGTCACATAAGGTATATAAGGAACAATCCTCGACTGGATTCTCGTGGTAGATGGTCAAGAAATGATTGAAACATAAATTCAATCAACAGTTGGCTTTAGTCTAATAATAGTGGTATTGTGTCTTTTCTTCTTCTTTTTTATTATCTGAAATGTCTTGTCTTATTGTTATTTCTACAATCCATGTCTATTTCAGGATGCTAAGAAAGGTGTTCTGTTCATCGACTTCCCCCCTGTCTTGCAACTTCAGTTGAAACGTTTTGAATATGATTTCATGCGGGATACTATGGTGAAGGTTGGTATATTCAACACTGTGACATTCTCCTGCTTCCTTTTGCTTGATCATGCTTTGAACCTGTTTGGAGCATGCTTCAAGTTTGATTTGTCTTTCATTATTTGTAGTAATGAGCTGTTTACTTTTTGTAGCTTGATATGCAATGCGATTATTGTTGCAAAGTTTTTTTTATGGCTGCAAATTGAATTTATGGTCTTCTCTTTGTTATTGGCATTTCCGTTTAGTTTGTCTGTAGCAACTTTCTGGTGTATAATACTCTTAAGCTGTCAAATGCCTCCAACTTTGTAGCCCGATTGTATGCACACCATGCAATATGACTCTGCAATAGGTTTTTCTTATACTGAGTCACTTTTGAATTTTTTTTGTAAGGGCATTAGTGAATAAATATCAGTTTGCACAGGCTTGTTACAGTAAATCAAACACATGAAACTGCCTCCTCTGCATCAACTTTAGTGATCGACATTTCTGTTGTTTATTTATGTTGCAACGGATTGGTGTAAAACTAATGAAAACTAACAATGCCACTTTATTGACCATGTTGTTGGTGCACCTTGGAAAATGACATTCAGGAGTTTTAAATTTAACAAGTCATTTTTATTAGTTTTTTCAGCAACTGAATATCAGTTTGTAGGTGTAGTTGCAGCAAAGCAAACACATGAAGTTGCCTCCACATCAACAATAGTGCTAGCTGGACTCTTCAAGTTTCTAGTTTCCCGGTTCATTGAATACTTTGAGAATCCAATACACTCTGAGACACTCCATGATGAAATCATAGAGAGATCATCATTCTGTTGTGATGTTGTTTTGTTAATGTGAAAGATGCTGAATCAAGGCTGTACAAGCAAAAAGGCTGTCTACTTCTTTAAAGCAATTGATTAAATGATTTATACACACTAGCAGATCCAACATGTGCGTTCCATGTATGGGGTTTGTGATCTTTATTTACCGATGCAGCATTTTAAGACGAGATAGTCTAACACTTAATTCAATTAGATTTAATATACAGAAACACGATGCTAGTAACAAATATTTAGTTGATCGTATAGTTGTGTGTTCGGGAGATATAGCATATATGCGTAAGAGAGTTTTGGATGAAGGGAAATCTTATACAGAGTAGATACGAGCCACCCTGTTTGAATTTGATAAATCTTAACTGATAAATATATACTGACAATAGCTTCTCAGGAATGTGATAACAACACACTAACGTTGGTGGAAACAAATGAAACGTAGGAAATTTTGAAGATCAAAATGTTGAGTATAAATATAGACTGTTTTGCCTAGCAATTAGTATATTGTTTCTAAAGATTTCCCATGTCAAAATAATCTCTTCTTCTTGCACAAGTTTGTCAATTTTCTGCCGTGGATATTGATGGTACCCTAGAGAAATATTCCAAACTCATATATATATATATATATATATATATATATATATATATATATATACTGTCCGGCTTAAGCTTAGGTCTTTTTATTACATATATATATGATATATCAACCCGGAGTCCCGGACTGCGTCCATACACACATAGATATACGTGGTCAGTCATCCGAAGTGGCTTTTTGTTTCAATGATTGCGATACACATCCTTAAAGATAGAAAGGTGATTGGAAAACCTTTAACTTGTGATTGACTAGACACGAAATAGTTGGCTTTTGAGGTCCTCACATCCATTCATTTTTCACAGGATCCATAAGGAAACTTCACATAACTTGAGCTTTGATGCTATTAATTTTGGAATGTGTATCACAGTTTGACAAAATGGGGCACAAATTTTAGTGTCCAAATATTGCCTTCTTCTTGCTGTGTGTGAGCTGTTAACTCTTATTGTACTTGCTCATGTGCAAATAATATGTTTAAATACATAGTCTATATACTGTAGATGTATCCACGTCTTAAGGTTGTTGAAGGTTGTCTGTAAGAGCATCATTAGTAGTTGGGACTCTCCAATGCAATTTGGGGCCCAAATTGCAAAAAAAGGTAAATGTAGAATGGGTTGGGTTTGTATGAGAATAGTAGGAAATGATAAAGTGAGCTCCGGTCCCAAGATTGTGTGGTCAAAAATTGATGTGGAAAAATAATAATGTAAAATCTAGAATCTAGAAAATTGGGCTCCAAATTGGGACTTACTATTCTACCAAATGGGTTCCTACAATCTAGAATCTAGAAATTGGGAGGCCCAACCTATAGCGCTCCCATGGGTGGGATGGGATCCAAAATCTAGAAATTGTAACTAGGAATGGGACTTACTATTCTACAAAATGAGCTCCTACATTTTAAATCTAGAATCTAGAATGTGGGATGGGCCTTACTAATGATGCTCTAACAGGCACTAGGAGGCTTGCACATATACAAATCAAAGTAGGAGTAAATTTAGATTTAATACAACTGACCAATTTATCTGCTGTCATAGTGTTTGCTCCAGTCTGTTTTTCAACATTATAATTCATCCGTTTGCAATGTAAAGTCTCCTGAGGAGGTGCTCTATGGAGAGTTATTTCTTTAATAGCAAAAATGTATGTACAATGGACGATGAGGAAGAAGGAAGCTTTATAATGTAATTTGTTCGATGACATGCTTCCAGCAGTAAGTATCCCTGTCCAGCATGATACTCACCTGACACTTTGTTGGCATGTCAGCCTACGGCTATATTATGAAGGCTTCCAAAACATAGCTTGACATGCAAGCCTAGGTTGGGTATATTGGAAGATGGTTCTGATACCTATTCTGTAGTTGAGATCTTTGTACTGTAAATTGCGTTGGAAGCACAAACTGAATACTGGATGAACCATATATAACAGAAATAGCTAAGGTACAAAGAAATTAGCCATATCTTATCTCGAGGATCGAGTACAAAGGCACTTCTAAAATTGCCAATTTTCAATTATGGATGAAAGAACAAATTTCATTGATTTAAATAAGAACTTTTGCAATCTAAATTAGCAAACGTGTAGCGTAGAGAAGTTATTCTCTGGTGTTCTTGAGTATAATGTTTGGACTTTGGAATTATCATATTCTGTGCCAAATAACAAATTATGTTGTAGCTTGGAGAAATATATACCCCTTATCCTCAGATTATGCTTACACGCAAAGGGTTACTATAAACAATAGTTTCTTTCAGTGGATTAGTATAATTACTATATCTGGAAGTTTGTGGAAGGAATTGAGTAAACATTCTTCGGGGGTTAGTTAGAAGGTTGATGATATGTTCAGATTTGGTCTGGGAAAGCTAAAAACTGAACTGATTTTTTTTTTCTTCTTCTCTTACACTCTTTCCTCCTCCTCCAGTACATGCTTAATTTGTCAAATATTGTATAGAACTTTCTTTTGATCTATAGTTGAACACTGATTTTCAATATTATGGGTGCAGATAAATGACCGTTATGAGTTCCCCTTACAACTAGACCTTGACAGAGAAAATGGTAAATATTTATCTCCAGACGCTGACAGATCGGTTCGCAATCTTTATACTCTTCACAGGTAATAACTTTGGTGGATATTTTGTCTAATCATCTCTTATCATTTTTAAGTATATACATATACTTATCTCCTTGTTATTTGTAAAATATGTACATATATCCTGTACATATGTTGGAACTGGTATATCATTCTGTTACAGAACTTACAGAGTTTTATGGTTTTTATGTGCCCCTTATGTGAAGCTATAATTTCAAATAAAATTCCAAATCAGCTACTCACATGTTTTGAGAACATCAATTTCTAAAACTGCGATGAGATATGGTGTGGCAAACTATTCTTGTCATGTAATAAGAAAGTGGAGGCTTGTATTTTTTTTAACCTGTAAAGAAAATATCACTTTTTAGTCGATTTTGTTGTGTTTTTGTTGCTTATGTATGTATGTAGCGTGCGCATACGCACGGTACGCATGTGCATGCGTTTGTGCATCTCTGTGTGCATTGATGTATGTAGGTTTGTATATATATCTCAAGTAATCCCATTAACATTCTCCAGAATGAAGAAATCTCATGATACTGATTATTCATTAGTTAAGTCCTAGCAGCCAGTGTGTTATGGCTGAGATATAAAAGACCATGATTACCTGTACACCGTTATCACGGTTAAGGTTTTTGCTGAATCCTATCGGTTGTGGTCTTGTTTTGGAGGGGCCTGTCAGAAACTTTGAGATAAAATCGGTTCTGACCAAACTATATCAAACATGAGTAGTAGTTAAATATTTGTTTTTAACTGGTCAACAGTCTGAAGTCAAAAGTTCATCATTGGTCAAGACTTCCGCAAGTTGAAAAGTCGAAGGGACCCAGGCCAATTTATACAAAGTTACATGGAGCTATACAGAGATTCCCCTTATATAACTTTTTTTGCTTATAACGTCATTAATGTGCTTGGTCTTTTATATCTCAGAGTTGTTGTAGATTTAAGATGAGCACGATATTAAATATTTAACCTGGAGGTTGTTTCTTACACTACCAAGGAAGTCTTTTATCGAATTTTTTACGGTAAATGAATTCTTATCTTCCATTTAGTTCCTTTAAGACTCGTCTCTCCTCCACATTAGCAAAAACCATTTCCTTTCTCACAGCCTCAATCCAAGTTCTGTCGGGCCTACCCCTCGGTATAGGTGCTCATTGCCTGTGTATCACTCTTAACTGGTGCATATATTGGGCTTCATTGCACATTAGAAGCCGTTTTAGACCATTTCCTTTCATCTTATTTTTAGTCAACGTGGCTTACAACTTTATATGGACCCAATCAAATTTTATCCAACCTTGTAATGTATTGCCACTCATTCATCTCGACATTCTGATTGCAGTATGCTATTTGTTGGACATGTGGCACAAGTTGACAATTGATCATAAAAAAATGTTGATTCATTTTATTGAGCTTTCTTATGCACCATAGCTGACCCCTTTCTGTTGGGAAAGGCTTGGATGATGATGATGATGATGTCTCTTGACTGCCAAACGTTTTGACCAGTAAAGCATGCCTGTTCTCTTTTAGTTTACAGATTACTGACAATGAAAAACGGATGAAGTGTCCACTTCAAGTATCGTGCATTAATTCTATGGACATGACACTCCCTTGACACTTGTTGAATAATGTCTGCCCATGTATAGGGTCGAAAAGGGCCTCAAAACATACCTAGAAATGCTTTGGTGCGGTAAGCTTGTGACAAACCTAATTAGGATAGGGTGAAGCAATTTATTATAGAGGCTCCTTTTTAAGGTTATTTGGAAACTATAGTTACTCAAGGTTCTAAACGGCGGTATGCGTGTGCGCGGCAAAAAGAGTCCGTCTACCGCCTAGGCCGCCCAGGTGCCGCCTAGACGGTTTATACAATTTGGACAATTTTTGCTATTTTACCACATTTTTTTTGCATTATATACACATTTTAAGGATGTTTCATGCATAACTATGTTGTAGAACAAAGATTTATTAAGTTTTAGTATTGTAAAAGTGAACCATAACCCATAATGCTTGTAAAACCGTTTGACCAAAATATCTTCTTAGGTTTTGCTCTACCAAGGCACCCACCTACGCCGCCTACGCTGCCAAAGCTCCATTGGCCGTCCACTCCACCGCATACCGAAAAGTGGTGCGGAGAGAGACCGCCTACCGCCGGTCGAGGCGGCCGCCATTTAGAACACTGTAGTTACTATCTAAAACAAGATAGATTTGTTAATAATGCTATACGTATGTCTTCGTCCTTATCGTGTCCGCCTTATTTTTCTGTCAAACAAATATGAAACCAATATGCTTTACTTGCAAGATGTGACTACTACTCGAAGCAAAAGTAGTAGTAACAATTTCCTTGTCTATTTATTGTAAGAGAAAATGGAATATGATAAAAAGACAAGCAGTATATATATATATATATATATATATATATATATATATATATATATATATATATATATATATATATAAAATTCAAACATCCTTTAGGTCACATTATTTTGTTATATATTTAAAAATGATAAATATAATGCCATGTGCTAGCAGGCCTCCACCCCAACCCCATCCACATATGGAATTATGCTAACATCTTGGATACATAAGATGTATTTGATGTATACCCCCCATCCCAAGTATGTGTCCTAAGACTCCTAACGGCAATTACATATGTGACATGGGTATGGAACTGTCCTTGACTCGTCTATGCTACATAGATGGGGTCTTTCCCTTAAAAGGGTCAAGTGCATATTATGCACAGCAGCATAATGCAATATCCATGTTTTGTAGGTGGGATGACTTGGGTAGGCAAATGCACCAGACATGTGAAGAGTATTTCACAGTTTTAACTGTTAGTGAATTTAAGGATGGTGATAGTCTGTGTGTGGTCATTAAATTATAGTATTAATGGAGCCTCTTGGGACTAGAGGTAGGCCTAGACGAACATGGTCTAAAGTGTTAAAGAAGGATATGGATCTTGTTAGTGTTATTGTTAGTGTTACAGAGATGCCTCTTAATAGAGCCCAATGGATGAAGAGGATTCAAACAGCCGGAAATTTGAGATAATGGCTTTGTTGTTGTTGAGGTGGTGGTGCCATCTTTTATTGCCTTTAGTTAAAAGCACTATTCAATGTTTTCGAGCCAGCATTTGTTCAAACAAGACAAATGGAGGAATCAGCTTGTTACATCCCCTTGACCTACTTGTTATCCTCAGTGATATTTGAGGCATTTATTAACTGTAATTTTTGAAACATTTAATTTGTTGTTAAGCGTAGACCTCTCTTTTATTGATTAAAGAATGTATTTGTTTTGTTTTCATGGTTTTAAGTATTAGTGATTGGCAGTGATGAGTTTATATTGTTTGGGACTCTATCATATTATATTATTTGTTCTTATTAATTGGTGATCACAAAGGGTGTGGTGAGACTTCTTTCTTTTGTTGACTACTGCAGTGTTCTTGTACATAGTGGTGGGGTGCATGGTGGGCATTACTATGCGTTTATCAGACCAACTCTTTCTGATCAATGGTATGTAGATTGCCTTATTTACATGCTTGTTCTATTCTGCCTTTGAGAACCGTGCAAGTGCATACATGTAGGGTTATTTACACTAACTACCCATAAGTTTTGGACTTATTACACGGGGTACCCCTATTTTTAAACTAATTACACTGACCACTCCTATGTTTTATATTTATTACACGGGGTACCCCTACTTTAAGATAAAAATGAATAGTTATAACACTAACTACCCCTATTTTTAATTTTTTTTTTCTAAAGGGAGGGGTGGTCAGTGTAATTAGTTTAAAAGTAGGGGTACCCCGTGTAATAAGTCCAAAACTTAGGGGTAGTTAGTGTAAATAACCCTGTATTGTAACTAGAGTGAATGAATCTTATAGAGATGCATGTGTGTATCCCTGAAACTATGGTAATGTATGGAGTGATTTCATAGTTTTGAGTCATTTGATAGTAATTGCGTTGATACTTTGTTTTCAGGTTCAAGTTTGATGATGAACGTGTAACAAAAGAAGAGATGAAAAGGGCACTGGAAGAGCAGTATGGGGGTGAGGAAGAGGTAATTTTTATTGCCAGCAGAAGCTATCTCTAACTGCTTTTCTCATCTTTTCTTTCTGACTCTTAGTATGTTCTTCCTTTTGTATTCAACAGCTCCCTCAGACAAATCCAGGTTTTAATAATACGCCATTTAAATTTACGAAATATTCAAATGCCTACATGCTTGTTTATATTCGTGAGAGTGACAAGGATAAAATTATATGCAATGTGGACGAGAAAGACATTGCTGAACACCTTAGAGTAAGACTTCTCAAAATAATTAGTTGTTGAAGGTTCCTGCTTTTACAAGGCTGTAATGGGAACTTTTTATCTTTCACAGATAAGATTGAAGAAAGAACAAGAGGAGAAAGAGCATAAGAAGAAGGAAAAAGCCGAGGCACATCTTTATACCATTATAAAGGTACTCAATATAGTTATTTGGAATTGAATTAAGTGGATAATATATACTGTAAGCCTCTACTCCTTTTCGGATCATTTCTGGCTAAATTCTTGAAATGTATGCAGGTAGCACGAAATGAGGATTTGACAGAGCAAATTGGCCGTGATTTGTACTTTGACTTAGTAGACCATGACAAAGTTTGCAGCTTTCGTGTTCAGAAACAGACACCTTTTAATCTTTTCAAGGTAATTATTCCACATAAGCAAACCAAAATTTGAAAGAGAATGAGTAGTATTGGTTACTTGACCATTTTATTGTACTTCGATATGCAAAAATAAAGATGGGGAACTTTTCATTTTCCAGGACTATTTTTCAACTTCTGACTAATGTTGGTCATATTGTGTTTACCTTGTGTACATTGAAGACTTTGTTACACATACTGGAACATTATTTCGTTTGGTTTGGTTTGGTAGATGAGGCTGCATTGTCATCTAATATTCTACTTGCATAGTTTTCCTTGGAAGATGGCAGATAGCTATTTTATTGTTATTTTTTTATTTCATTTATGATTTATATTTTTATTTACAATTGTATACTCTCCAAAGTGATTGATAATTTTCCAAATGTTTGTTGTGCTTAGGAGCTGCTTCTCATTGGCCGACATGCACAAGTTGTCACCCTTATGATAATGTTTAAAATTATTTATTAAATTATACTGAATCTGTATCTGTTTACTATAACATCATAGAACAAACGAATGTTAGGATCTTGTAATACATAGGAAAAAAAGATCACTGATGCATCTTCCCATAAGTTCTTTATGGATAGTTTACAATTTATGTAATAGTTGAGTATGTAAGGAGTTATAGGTTTAATATGAAGTCATCTAAGTTTGTCTCTTAAGGCTTGCTGCTTGCTTCTTGAAAAATGCAGGTTCGAGTTTATATATATATATATATATATATATATATATAAAATTCTTAAATACAAGCTTTGTATCGATACAAGCAAAATCTGAACCATTGATTGTTGATCCAATGGTTCAGATTTGAAGGACTTTCTTGTACTTTCACAATTTTACAATGCAATTGTTTGGGATGTATCGATACAATGCTTGTATTGTAGAAGGACCCTACACACACACACACACACACACACACACACACACACACACACGGCTGCGTACATCTTGACCCTCCCCGACCCTGCAGACATGGGAGTCTCGTGGCGACACCCTGTTTTTATAAGTTGTACGTTTCAGTGGTTGGAATACCGACAATTCCCTATATTATAGACATGATAAGCACAACTTTGATGAGGAAATGGTTTTAGAATTTTCAAAAAATGACACAGATAACAAGCCTGAGGTTTTCAGATTTTATTCCAAGTGTTCAGGTGGTACATGATGGATTTCGTATGAAACCAAATGTGATATGAACTTTGTCACATTTTTTTGAGGGGTTATAATTGTTATGAAAATAGGAAGTACCATATTCAACATAAGTTTCTTTTTAATTTTCTTTAAAGAGCCTAACAAAGAATAAATGTAGGAATTGTTCTGTAAGCTGTATCTTCTTCTTGAAGATCTGTGTACTTATTCACATTTACTGATGTGCAGGAGGAGGTTGCCAAGGAATTGGGTATCCCTGTGCAATGTCAGCGCTTTTGGCTGTGGGCCAAGAGACAAAACCATACATATCGGCCCAATAGGCCACTGACTCCTCAAGAGGAAGCTCAATCTGTAAGTAGAATTCTCACCAAAATTCTTTTAATTTACTTGCATGAAGGGTTTATGGTGCACTATACTTCCCTGAATTGACATTAGGTGAGATAACCTTCTTATATTCATCTCGTTGGACTATGCTTAATCCTGAAAAATGCAAAAATGGTCCATTTGGCTTAAGCGATGCTTAGAGCTATCAGCAAGACTAGCATCTTGCAGCTGACACCTACAAATTATATGGACGTTTATGTCCGTGGAAAGTATTTCTGCTCTGCTTATTACAGAAAAAAAAATCCATTCTTGGATAGTTATTACCAGAACTCTTGACAGCCTCTCCAGATGTAGCTAGCCTGTAAATTGGTAATATGGAAGAATACCTTCACATTCTGTTTTTTAGTAAGTAATTCTGTTGACACAGTTGATGGCAATGTGCACATGCTTTCTTGAAGATACCATTATTTCCACATACTCTAGAGTTCAATTTCCAGCATTAAATTACTCCAACGACAAAACTCTTCATTCCAACCAAAACCACTATAGATAAATTTGAGCATTACATTAGAATTAGAGGAACAATATTGACAAGATATTTAAATATTTATTTGTGAAGTAGATTCGGCCATGATGATTTCCAGAGTTCAAGAAACAATATTGTATTCCAGCGGCAAATCAAGCACATATTAATCAAATTTAATAGGCTTGGGACTGATCAAAGAAGATCTAGGGTTAGATAGAACTTATATACCCATGAATCATAGAGAAGGCATTCCCTCTTTTCCAAGGCAGCCGGCCACAATATATCTACTTTTGTCTTGAAAAACGAAATGCTATATGCCTACATTATATTTTATTATATCCCCGATCTCTTTAATAGGGCATAGGATGACAGGAATCAAATATAGCACAGATATTTTCTTTCAGACTTGCTCAGGGCCATGTTTAACCGGTTCAGTCCCCCAGTGGATGCTATATGCAACATCACAACTGAAAACCCAGAGTTAATAATTATAGGAAACTAATAAAACTGCAAAGTTTGGATTTAACTATTTGTGGGAGATTGATAATCCAATCTACATTGATTCCTCCAAAGAAACTTGATCCGTCTTTTTGTCATTAATTCTAACTGGTGGTTCCTGAAATTCAAACCAAGTATTTTTTTCTGATTGCACAAGGTAAATACTAAATGGGTTCCATTAGATAGCTTGGGCTCCATTTTTCAGCTTTTCGGTGTGCCAACTGGAAGATCAAAGTGATGATGAATCTTGCAAGTGTCTGATTCTGATTCAAATACTCTTTAAGGGTCAAAGTGATCGGGATACATACTGGATACAGAGTGAAGGCTTTGGCTCTGGTCCTCGCTCTTAACGTTCGTCTTGATAGATGATTCTGGGTCGTTGCCTTTCACTAGAGATGAGATCTTAAACACTACTAGAATCCTTTTATCTTGTCAGAAATAGAGATTGCTGGAGGAGGCATTGGGAAGACATTGATGTTCTGCATCCGCATTTTGGAGGGGACATGCTTAATGATGACACACTTGAAACCATATTGCATTGACGTCACACACATTTGCGACCATTCTTTCACCTTTCAACATTGGAAAGGCACTCTTCTTGTAGACAGAAGAATGAATTGGAACGATCTTTTGTCCACTGAATATGTATAGTAATGTCCGTATTTTGCAGTGAAGCCATATCAGAAGTACTAATGGTGTCACTCAGCTATCCATTATATTATTGCTTCAGATTATTGAAGGTAATGAAGTTAGAAGTTTCAACAGATTTAATGTCATCAATATTCCAATCGGATTTTTTTTTTCCAATGATGAGATAATAGAAAATATTCTGGAACGGCATTAATACAAAATTATATATGAGTTGAAGACATGATTGCTAAAGGACCAGGCCTGAATTTGTGATTCTCTTAGCTTATACCAATTAAGGTTGCTTGGAATTGCCAAATTTGGCAAAGACCAAAATAAGTTTGAGACAGAATCACTACTCTAGAATAATCTGGGCTTCTGCATAGAACCCTAACTTGGAAATTTTGAAACCTAGAAGTTGATTTTCAGCAATAAATTAAATCCAAACCATAAGACCCTAATTCCAGTAGTAAATTCCCGACTCAGCATGACATAGATGACTGCCAACAATAGATATGAATTAGAGAAGCAATTCTGTCACGTCATAAAATCCAGTACTACAGTATATTTCAGTGAGAAGATTTCAGGTTTTAGCAAACATGATTGATTTCCAGCAGCAAATTTGAATAACATGACCACAGATATCCAGAATTGCTGAAGTTGGGATCAGTAGATGGAAATTTAGGGATAGGAAAGGATGTTGTCTATCAAGAATGTTAAGGATGTCCAATAATGGGTTAACGGAATGGAAGGAGAAATGGTTGGAAGGTGTGAGTAAAATGGAGAAGATCTAGAGGCATTTCCCTATTTTATCCGGGCATTTCCCACACAAAAGAAGCTCTAATGTTCTCTAAAAGCTATTCCTCTGAATCTAATATTTGACTATAAATCTTAGCTTACATAGGTTTGAAAATATAGGAATAAAATAGGATTCCTCCAAGATATGGCAACCGATTCAGACCCCCAAAGGGGTCAGCTTGACTGAGCCAGGCTCAGATTGTCCAGGTTATATGCAATAGAAATTACATAGTGATTAATCATCACTCAAATGGGAGACATTCAATCATCCTTCTAAACCAACTAAAGATACAATACACGATATGTTTCTTACAATACCGTAGGATATACTACCATTTGTTACCTATTGCTTGATCTGGTACGATGCATATAGGCTGATAGGTTGTATTGGCTGTTCTACTTGAGTCATGTAACATATATGTACTTCAGAATCCAGATTCTGGAACTAGATAGACTTCTAAAGATGAAAGAAATAATTTTTTTTATAAGAACATTGTATTAAATAATGTTCATATATGGTTTTAGAAGTTTACACCTAAACTCTTACTTTACACAATACTTTACAAGTATGATACAGTTAAAAAGATTTACAAGTATGATACAGTTACTGTATCATATTTTACACAATACAATATTCAAGATAACGATACCGATACATAAGTATTGTGAGGGTGACAACCTAGCTTTGTCCTATTACCAACCAGTGATTTAACACAATTTGACTAGGACAGTGAACTGAAAGAGAACCCTATCAAAGTAGGAAACAATTGGACATGCCAATTTCATCTATTTAGACATTTGTAATACCCCCCTGTCATCACTGAAGGTTTCTCCAGTTGGTGCAAGGTGCAGCGCCACCCCCCCCCCCCCCCCCCCCCCCCCACCCACCCACCCACCACAAAAAAAAAAAAAAAACACCAACACACACAATATAATAAAATAAATTTGTAGCTTTACCTATATGGGAGATTCAGAGTTCACTCTAGATTTTCTCTCATGCTTTTCTTGTCATCTCCAACAACTTCTATGTTGCCTAACACCATAAAAGTAATCAAACATCGTCTAGTATCGAATTGTGATCTAGTGTTGCATGCTCATGTGAATTGGCAAGATGATTTTATGCAATGACATGGAAAGCAAAAACTGGGTTGATTATGAATTTACACTCGTAATTGAGAAGGCTACATGAAACGTAGACATAGTTAATGCTCTGCTGTGAATCTGTCATTAGCATTCCAATGTCGTGCCTAATTCCTGGCCGAGCAGATTATGACAAGGTAAGGGAGTACCATCAAGATTTGAAGTAAATTGACATAAAAAACCCATCGTCATTAGCCAGATATCATTCAAACTCGAGCAACTTTGTCTTCTCTCAGAAATCATGGACTAAGAATGAGTCAGATGGAGGGGGATGACCTAGTTTTTTATTCCACCATGGAGGTGCAATATACGACGAGAAGCAGAGTTGAAACACATTCCCCATATGTATTTTGGCACTGTTCATCTATTTCATTTGGCATCAAGATAACTTTTCTATTTTTGTACAGATAATTTGAACAACATCAAGTGATTGCATAAATTTGTTAACATGTTTCATGAATGTTATTTGTTCCTGTTGAAAGATTACTGTTAAAGGTTTTCTATCTATTCTGATATCATACTGATATTGGAATTTAATTGTCATGTTTTTATTATCACCCCATTTCTAGTGCGTATATTTTGAGTCATAAATCCACAAAGAAAAGTTGATGACATATTAACCAATAGGATATATCACTATAAGCACAGTTGTTCTGGCTCGCTTGCTGCCAGTTCAAGTTTTTTCTTCTTCCAAACTTTTACAGTTTATAGTAGTCAAAAGGCGAGCATACAAATCAATATCTACCCTAAGACTTCGTTTATTCCACCTTTACTACGTCTACCTACTCTATGCCCTTTCCATCAATACCGTATTGCTTGGAATGACTATACCTACTAGAAAATCCTTAATTCCATTGCAGGTTACATTGCGAGAGGTATTTTATATTTCACATAAGTTTCACAAATTGATAAAGCTATATGATTATCGTGTGATGCAATATTTTAGGTATCAAATATAATAGGAGAAATTTGATTTCCCTTTTCTTTTAATTTTCTGACATTCAACACCATGGGAGGAGAAGATGAATGTTGTATTCTAGTTACTTGCTGGATCAAGTAATCTGTTCAATGTGATTTGATCTGTCCATTTTTGTATTTTGGTCTTTTTAATTGACCCTAAAATATTTTTCTTTTGAAACAAAAACCCTAACAAATGCTTTTTTATCGTTCTACTTTCATCTAGTTATTGGTCGAAGAACTTATTGTTGAATGTCAATTGTCGACTGTTATATTCTAGGTTGGTCAGCTGAGGGAGGTATCAAATAAGGCACACAATGCAGAACTGAAACTATTTTTGGAAGTAGAGCTTGGACTGGTACTGATTCTGTCACCAGCTTATTGTACTTAACCCTTTTGTTTCACTGTTTATTTCTGCATTTCTACTTTTCCTTGTCTTATAGACACATCTACTCAAAACTTAAATTACTTTCGCCTTGTTCTGTATTTTCTTCTGTCATTTTTCAGGATTTACAGCCTATCCCACCACCGGATAAAACTAAGGAAGATATACTAATTTTTTTCAAGCTTTATGATGCTGAAAAGGAAGAGCTAAGGTATCTTCCCCTGCCTATAGCTTTAGAATATTAGTAACTTTGCATCACTTTATATTATTAGTTTCATCTGTTTATGCTTTTAGATATGTGGGGAGGCTGTTTGTGAAGGCACTGGGAAAGCCAGCAGAAATACTGACAAAGTTGAATGAGTTAGCTGGCTTTTCACCAAATGAAGAAATCGAATTATACGAGGTTGCGTTCCCATATTCTTTCTATTGCCTATCTTACTAATAGGGTAATTTAATTAAATTTACTTTGTTACAGGAAATAAAGTTTGAACCAACTGTTATGTGCGAACACATCGACAAGAAAGTTACTTTTCGATCTAGCCAGGTTTTCTGATGCACATATGTCATAGATTGGATGCTTTTAGTATTTTTTCTATGTTGTGTACTGATGCTTTTTTTTTATACTTGCAGCTGGAAGATGGTGACATTATCTGTTATCAGAAAGCCTCTCCCTTACAGAGTGATGAGAAATGCCGCTATCCTGATGTTCCTTCTTTTCTTGAGTATGTTCATAACCGACAGGTATGCTTTGTCTGGATGTTGATATTCTATTAGAAAGCAAACTAATGTATTTTGGACGTTTGCATGGAAGGTTACAAGTAGACCTGATTTCACCTTCATATCCGAGGTTTTGTTGAATGCATTGTATTGCAGCACCAAGTCAAACTATGGGTTTTCCAGAAAGCCAATTTAGAATACAATTTAACTAAATAGATGTGATTTGTCTCTCTCTATCTTGTTAGTTGGCGCTGCCTCTAACTTATGTGAGACACCCTCATTTCATATCTTATCTTTCAATGTATTGCAACTCATACATCTTAGCACTATCATGTTGGTTAGACTAATTTTCTGGACTTATTTTTCTTGATTACCAATGCTATGATCCATAGAACTTGGCTGGTCTTATAGCTATTTTATGGGAATTATTCTGATAACAGAGCACTCGAGAAGCACTCCTCCATTTCAACCTTCTTGTTTTAATTTTATTCATGACATCCTTCTGAGTTTTTCCATCGTGATGAATGATTGATCATAAATATTGAAAGCTATCACTGTTAGGGTACGTTAGGTACGTTATTTTTTTTTATTCTTGGGTAAATTTAGTATGGGAAACCAATTACCATGTTTGGTTTGGCTTATAAAAATTATTCCCATGAATTTAAAATGTCCTGGAAAAATTATTTTCCCACGAATCATGGAAAACCTCTTCCCCCAAAGTAAGTGGTTATATTCATTTCTCATGGGAATAAGTAATGCATGGGCCTAAGTCGGGTCCGAATCAAGTTTGGGTGAGTCAAGTCATGTTAGAGTTAGTTGCCTCGGATCCGGTTCGGTCAGATCGTAGTCGGGTTGGGTTTATTGAAAATAATGTAAGAATTTTAACTAATAATTGCATCGAATGAGACTCGAACCCATGTCTTTTAATTAATAGTAAGGTATCGTCACAAACTACACCAAAGCATGACTTGCACATAAAACCAATGTAAATAAATTTAACTTTAATTTGTCTTAATTTGTCCTATTTAGAGACCTTTACCATTGGCACGCATTTCGGTACGAAGTGGCCCACACGTGTACCCCGTTTTGGCCGAAATTATCGTTTTAGCCTTCTCTTGTCAACTTATATGTACTACCCTCTCATTTCTTTTGCCTTTAAGTTGAAGTTACATTTGATATACTTTGTTTTCTCCTACTAATTTTAAAACCTTTAGATTCCAAGTTTTTTTTTTCCGCACCTACTATTTCAACATCTAACCGTTTGCTACTCTCATCGACCAACTCAATATTGACAACAAACATCACAATATGGTTAGTAATTTCATCCATAACTAGCGCAAAGAGGTAAGGACTTAATGTTGATCCTTGATGTAAGCCAATGATAATAGAAAATGGCTTACATTCTTCTCCAATTGTTCACACGGTTGTCGTATCATATATATCCTTATTAGTTTCATATAGCTATTAGGAACTTGTTTTTCTCCAAAGCCCAGTACATTATCTTTGTAGGAACTCTTATCATAAATTTTAAAGTCAACAAAGACCATATGTAAATCCCTCCTTTTCTCTTTAAATATTAATCTTCTAGTTAGATCCTTACATATAGTCCTTCAACATCTAGGATGATTTTGTGGATTTTTGGGAAGATTGAATGCCTTTACATGTTTGATACATATTAAGTTTAGCATTCTTCTGTGTTCAATCTAGGAGATGATTGCAGTTGTCACCCAAATTTATTGGTCATTTGACTGGCAGACTTGGTTGCTGGTTATATATGGGACATTTGCTTCCCTTCTCCCTTCATAGATTAAATTCAAACTAGGAAGAATGTTGAAGACTTTTAGCTTGGGAGACTTGCAAGCAAACCAATACACAGGCTTCAACTATTGCACCAATTCATGGTGGACTGACTTGTGTATAGTGCTTATCTTTTATCTTCTTAGGCAAATACCTCTGATATACCTGTATTAATTATATGAATAGTGGTATCTTATGAATCATTTGATTACGAAACTCACTCCAAACATTAAAGGTGGCCACAATGACTAACTTGTCATGCATTTGCCTCCATCCAGATAGTGTCATATAATCATTCAAGATCTAGGATAATTTTGATGGTTTCTGTGTTGTATATATGAAATTATGTATTAGCCTCTGGTTTCTAAGCGCATTAGTTCCCATTCTTCAGATAAAGGAGCTTGATTAAATTTATTCCCCTAATTTAGCAGAAAATACAGTTCTCCTTCATTTTTTTTCGTTTGCTCTCTTCATCTTGTATGTCAGTCTTATCTTTATGATAAAGTCTGTGTTCATATAAAGTTGTGACGGTTCATGTTTATTTTGTAATAAGTGTATGATTTGGCCTTTATTGTAGCTTTTTATGTTGTTTTCCCAAATGTTGTGTGAGGATTTAACGCACTGTAGTATTTATAATTGTTTTAATTGTGCACATCTTTTAAGAACCTGCTTATCCAATCTTCAAATTTATGCCCACATTTATTTGTTTGATGTTATTTCAATAGGTTGTCCATTTTCGGTCATTGGAGAAGCCAAAGGAGGATGATTTTTGTTTAGAATTGTGAGTTTCCAAAACTAATGAACTTTTTGCTGCTAATTGTTTGTTATATGTGCTCAATGATCATGTTCCTTTTCTTCCTTAAAGGTCAAAGCTTCACACTTATGATGATGTTGTAGAAAGAGTTGCTCGCCACCTTGGTCTAGATGATCCGTCAAAAATTCGTCTTACGTCTCATAACTGTTATTCTCAACAGCCTAAACCCCAGCCTATCAAGTATCGTGGTGTAGACCATCTTTCGGACATGTTGGTTCATTACAACCAGGTTATGAATCTTCTTAATTCATATGTTTGGGTTTTGATTCAAACTTGACTTCAGATGGCATGCTTGTGATGCATCAACAAAGGATCTGATGTAGTTCAATGGTTGTATCTGTAACAGATTTCTGACATATTGTACTATGAAGTCCTGGACATTCCACTGCCAGAACTGCAGGGTTTAAAAACACTTAAAGTCGCATTTCACCATGCCACAAAGGACGAGGTCTGTTTACTTTCCCTTGATAGTCTCATATTGTTGAGTAGTTTACTTGACGAGAATTTGACGCCCTTTTATTTTCAGGTTGTAATTCACAGTATTCGATTACCTAAAAATAGCACTGTTGGTGATGTGATAAATGATTTGAAAACTAAGGTTAGTTTTACAATGTCAACACTATTCTATTTTCTACCTAATTTGCTTTAGCATATTGAATGTTGTTTATCATACTTTGTTTTGCAATAGCTGTCATGATACTGAAAATTTGAACCAGTAGAACCTACCTTAGGGTTTGCATCTATTATTATTTTTATATGTGCAACTTACATATTTTTGCCATGATATTCAAACAGGTCGAGCTTTCACATCCTAATGCAGAACTCCGTTTACTTGAAGTCTTTTATCATAAGATTTATAAGGTACTTTGATGTTCTTCAGGACATTCTTGGTTTTGATGCACACATGTATTTGTATTCTTTTACCTAATGTATTAACAATTGGTAGCACACTCAAATTAGCCCATCGAAGGACAGTCTTATTTATGGTGCTTTTATCTACTTCTGTTTGTCTAATTTAATGGATGAACAACTTGGAATGCACCTGATCTAGGACATCAGTGAAGCCCATCAGAAGGCTTTTAACATATAGTCAGATTGATTTTAGAGTGAAAAATAGATAGAAAATCACCTCTTGCATGCCCACTCTAGATTTCTCTGCAAATGTCTTACAATGCAACTGTTTTAGGAAGCTTTACCGAGCTTGTCAAACTTGAATGTGTCGGCTTTGTAGACATCATGTAGTTGCCACACTTTTTGCACCTATCTTTTGCTTCTTTACATGTCTGATTGATTTTCTTAATCATCGTTGTGTCTAATCCTTGCAGATTTTTCCACCTACCGAAAAGATAGAAAACATAAATGATCAATATTGGACATTACGTGCCGAGGAGGTATGCCTTATGTCATAAATAATCATATTCTATCTATTATATCATATATCTGTTTCAATTCCAGAGAATGTTTAGGGTATCCATTGACTAGACTGGCTTCTTCTCACTTCAAAGTTGATTCTTTATTACAAAACATTTTTTTTCTGGCACAGATTCCTGAAGAAGAGAAGAACCTTGCTCCTCATGATCGATTGATTCATGTCTACCATTTCATGAAAGACCCCAACCAAAACCAGATGGTAAATACTTTCGTATGGCATTTTTTTTGCACCTAATTTTCTTTCTATTATCAACTTCTTTTTCTAATACTTGAACTATTGATATGAAACTTTTTCTGGTAATATGAAATTATCCATGCCTAACAATCTTGTGTTCATTTCTCTAGCAAGTTCAGAACTTCGGAGAGCCTTTCTTTCTGATCATTCATGAAGGAGAGACTCTGGCTGACGTAAAACTACGTATCCAAACAAAACTTAAGGTTCCCGATGAGGAATTTGCTAAGGTATTCTTTGTCATTCTTTAGCATTCTCTCATGTCTGTATTTATGTAAAATTCTGAAATGTTTGGTGACAATAAATAAAACTCTAAAAGTTTTTCTATGATTTTATGTTTCATTGGAAATATGCATTTTCTTAAATGGCATACCCTATATACGTGAATAATTCGGATGGATCTTATAAGTTCCTCTCCCTAAATTTGGTGTTTCTAATTGCATTTATGTAACCAGTGGAAGTTTGCATTTTTATCTCTGGGTCGCCCCGAGTACCTTTCAGATACAGATATTGTTTCTACTCGGTTTCAGGTGTGCATTGTCTCCTCTATTTTATTACCTTCTTTCCTTCTTGCCAGATGTTATGTTCATTCATTTCTCAATTTTTATTATTATTTATAGAGAAGAGATGTTTATGGGGCCTGGGAGCAATATCTTGGATTAGAGCACATGGACACTTCTCCGAAAAGGGCCCACACAGTTAATCAGGTAAAATTTGTTATTTCGGTTTTTGGTCTTATTGGAAAATGACAATGTTTCATTTACAATGAAGTTCCTTGATCGGTATTAGCTAGATTTGAATGAGACTTATAGAAGTTTGTTCGCCATAGCTCTCTCTCTCTCTCTCTCTCTCTCTCTCTCTCTCACAGCAATTATTTACATGTACCTTAATTAACCTTCAGTATACTGGTGCAATGCCAAAAATTTGTGGACCTGCAGAACCGCCACACGTATGAGAAGCCTGTGAAAATCTACAACTAAAACATAGCTCTTACCCTTCCCTCCATGGCACCTGCCCCAACTTCAATGCTATTTCCCTCCAGTCTGCACACATAAAAATGAGGAAATGTACATCTTGAAACAATAAGCAGCAGCAAATGCGTGCCTGGTGGTTCCATGATCTTTTGCTTCGTCATTTAATTGGCATGGTGGATTCTGTTATGTTGGTGGCGGCGGGGAGGGGGATTTCAGGAGCGCGTTCACCTCTCTTATCTGTAATTGGTGCCGACCCTTGAGGGTCTCATATTTATTTTTCGTTCTTTGGCCGTGTCAGGCACCCAGTAGAGTGTAGTGGTCTTTTTTGTTTCCGTTGTAACCTAGAACATAAGAAGATTTTGGATTAGAAGATGTATACAGCGTATAGTGGTTCTCTAGCACATTTTGCTTGTTTATTCTTGCCTTGCCCTCCGCTTTCCTCTGTGTTTCGTTTGTTCTTTAGGCAAAACGGTGGTTGTATAATTTGATGCTTGTTAATGAATTTGAAGAGTTCGTTGGAGGTATTCTGTAAAAGAAATTAACTAGCTCACTTTTTTTCTGTCGGAAATTTATAGGTTCAAGGTTCACCTTAACCTTTTCCTATTTTTGTTTTGTTCCATTGTTTCCTGTAGATTGCTTTTTCTTCTATTGTATAGTGAGATGTGTGTTGGCTTCTGGTTCCAAGCCCTTCCAAGGAACCTAACGTAGCTCTGCGTATGAATAGCTATTGGGTTCAACATGATATGGAAGCCTCGTAAGAGGCACAATGAGGTACATTTCAATTGCTTATGGGAAATCTTTGTTATTGTAGTCATATGTAAGATGCAGACTCTGCCAGCAATTAAGAGGGGTGTTGTCCTGAATCTGATCAGTTTTTGGGGAAACTCTTGTGAAGTTGAATGACAACTTAGGGGGTCTTTGTTATTTTTGCGCTATATAGTGCTGATCATTTTAAAGTGCTCAAACAAGTGCATGATCCACTAATTTGAGGTGTTTATTTTTTGTATTTTAAAGTGGCAATCATTATATAATTATGTTTTTTATAAATGGTAAGCTGTAAGCTCAAATCTTCAGCTTACAAATTATACTTAATCTCAGAAGTGCAAAAAAAAAAAAAAACAATACTTGCCTTTAATAAATTAAAATATTATAAATATGTTCAACCAATCCTAATCCTTCACAAGTGGAATACTTTTTCCCCAAATAATTTTGAATTTTGGTTGCAACGGATCACGGTTCAGATCAACTCTAGTTCCTCATAATTTTTTTTTTTATATTGTAAATTGTATTAATTTTTGCTCATATAAGTTGGAAATTTTGAAGATTAGGGTTTTAGGTTTGTTAAGATTGAAGTTTTGATCTATGTCGTGTTGGTAAAAATATTTAATGATAAACTTACATTTTTATTTATAATAGTGAATTTGTGTTTAAATCTATTTCAGGATAAAATAGTTAATTTATACATTTATAATGTATTTTAAAGTGATGAAAAAAATAAACAATTATATAATGTTTAACACTTGGCACTATATAGTTATGAAAAAAACGAACACCCAATAGTTCAAAAAATCACTTGTAAATGGTTTAACAGTATCAACTATAACCATCTGAAACTTAACGATTATACGGGTACATTTGAATTGAGAGTTCGATACCTTAAGGAGATCTTCTTCTTTTTAAATGCAAAGGGTTATTTATGTTAACTATTCCTATGTTTTATATTCATTACACGGAGTACCCCTAATTTAAAATTAATTACACAGGGTACCCATTTCCTTTAGAAAAAAATAAATAAACATATGGGTAGTTAGTATTATAACTTTCTATAGAAAATATACAACATATGTGTTGTCAGTGTAATTAGTTGCAAAGTAAGAGTACCTCGTATAATAAACATAAAATATGGGAGTAGTTAACGTAAATAATCCAAATGAAAATACGGTTCAATATTTGTCGCATGTTGCATCAACCCTCCCAACTATCTGCAGCTTTGATGTTACCAAAATGGTCACTACATTATGTGAAAACATTCACATTATTTTTTCGCTCTCTTTTCATTCGAGTCGCACCTAAATCTTAGATCGTACAAAATACATAAAAGTAAAAAAATATACAATAGCAAATAAAAGGATGGTTACAACCCCTCAATATGTAAAGCTTTTAAAAATTTCTGCAACATAGTTGCTACAACAATGAATCTAAAAAGAATAACAAAATCGAGATATATTGTTGAGGTGATGAAGATCACCGTTGCTCAAAGCAAGATTTGACCTTTTCGTCGATTTGCCCCAGGAACTACCATGTCCGAAGAAAAGAACTTCTATAATGCTCCTTGTTACCCTCAAAATGGACTTGCACTTGGACGAATGAACAATACTTCGTGGATTCTTCTGGCTGCTACTAACTCTCCTCTCGTAGCAAAAATATGTTTTTAAGTCTACTTTAAAAAGAAAAACTAAAAAAAAAAAAAATATAGGAGAAGCCAAGCTAAACCCTATCCAGAGCAATAACAACTCTTTATCCTCTATTAAGTGAGCAGTTAAAACTAAATCCCCTATTATATGGACATTTATAACAAAAATCACATTAAAACCATTCCCGCAGAAACATTAGCAGCCCTGCGGGAGCAACAGGATCGCGGTAGCACAGGCCGACATGAAGCACAATCCCATGGAAACTACAGGTTTGTTGGAAGCATAGTCTAACAGAAGCAGCTATTCCCCAGGAACCTAATTTCCATGCGACCTTGCTGCACCAATTGCACCCTCTCGACCCACGCTCCCTACACACCCCATGCGACCCCACTACGCCTCGCTCGACCCCGTAGGAACTCGCGCGGGAACGACATAATGAATCACAAAAATGACATCTCGTGCCCGATGCGTACGTGTGAAGTGACATCAAAGCGCCACTTTACGGCCTTCACCCACGCCTTGTTCGAGTCCAGGCCGAGTCTTTGTAGCCCCAAAGAAATTTTTTCAAGAAATGGGTGACAAAAACCCGAAGGAAAATTTCTAAGAAATGGGTGATACAAACAAATGTTTCTCGACCTGCATGGACTACCACAAAAATGTGTCACGTCACATTCCCAAAGTACATATGACCAACATGTGGATATGCCAGCTAGTATGCATACGAATGTTGATATGGTATATTGGGTGTCATATTTAAGTATAGTATAAGCACATGGGAATATCATGAGGACATATTTGGGATGCCAGAATATGTCACAGGATATTCCATTATGAGATTATTGTCATAATGATTGAGATCATTGTATTAATGACTGTAAGGCTATATAATGCCAATGAGACAATCAATAAAATGATCAACTAATTTCAACATGGTATCAGAGCCAAGTTTCCACAAACCCTAGCCGTCAACAAGCTTCCACAAACCCACATGAGGATTTCCTAGATCTCCTCCACCGAACTCTTCCACGCCCCCCCTTCTTTCCTTCTCCGCCCTTCGCAGGCCGCCCTTCGCTGTTGCTGTCCCGTCCCGCTACTGCTGCGGCTACTACTGCTGCTGCGGCTGCTGCGACTGCTGCGACTGTTGTTGCGACGGCGGCTGTGACATGCGTGCTGCCGCCTCCTCCGCACCAGCACGAGACAGCGCCTAATAGGGATGCCTAGATCTGAAAAAAGGGGGGACATGTTCGGATCTAGGAGCGGACGACGAGGACGAGCGTGAGTCGTAGAGCGGACGTGACGTGATTGGATAGACGACGCATCGATGGAGGAGATCATCAAGAAGCTGGATTCTGCAGAGGTGACAACGTTGATGAAGTTGTTGACGATGTCGGCTGGTGAGAACACGACACGAACGTCACCGGAGTTGAAGCTTCCCTCCATCGATCTGAAATTAGATCGACCAACCACCTATCTGAGTTGGTCACGGCGGGTGAGAAGAACCCTCGCAAGAAAAAATATGGAGGGGGTTCCTGACGGGCGAGACGACAGAGCCGGATGAGGGCTCGACAGGACGCGATGAGTGGAAGTCCACTCATATGGTGATCTACATCTGGCTTCTCAACTCCTTAGTCCAGTCTATTGCCGCCACAGTAGACGGTATTGAGATGGTGAAAGATGTGTGGGAGAAGTTGAGAAGTACCTATGATGGTGTGGGGAACAACTTATGGGTCTTTCAGATAAAGGGGAAGATTGATGACACCGTACAGGGAGAGAAGACGGTACATGAGTATGCCACGGAGTTGGAGCGTCTGTGGTTGGATTATGATCACTCCTCAGATCGGGCGAGCTGCGGGGACCCTAAGTGTAAGAAGAGACAGGTGTGAAGAATGCGTTTCTTCACGGAGATCTAGTGGAGGAGGTGTACATGGAGATACCACCAGGATTTGGCACCAATCAGACAGTAGGCAAGGTCTGCAGGTTGAAGAAGTCCCTCTATGGACTGAAGCAGTCTCCTCGAGCGTAGTTTGACAGATTCAGAAGGGCGGTGATAGGGATGGGATATCAGCAGATCAATGCTGATCATACTGTGTTCTTTCGTCGGAGTGGAGGCCACATCACCGTGCTTGCGGTGTATGTGGACGATATGATTATCACAGGAGATGATGAGCAGGAGATCGCCCAACTCAAAGGAAAGGTTGGCAAGAAATTCGAGGTGAAGGATCTCGGCCTTCTTCGGTACTTTCTTGGGATTGAGATTGCTCGAGAAGCAGAGGGGATTGTTCTCTCTCAAAGGAAGTATGCACTGGACCTTCTCACAGAAACTGGGATGTTGGGGTGCAAACCTGCAGCGACACCAATAGACCAGAGGTTCAAGATTGATGCTGAGGCTAGAGAACCAGTTGATCGGGACAGATACCAGAGACTGGTTGGCAGGTTGATCTATTTGAGCCACACACGTCCTGATATCTGCTTTGCAGTAAGTATGGTGAGCCGCTACATGCATGACCCACGGAAGGGTCATATGGATGCAGTGTACCAGATTCTGAGGTACTTGAAAGGTGCTCCCGGAAAGGGACTAATATTCAGGAAGAACAATCACGTGAGCATCGAGGGCTACTGTGATTCTGACTGGACTAGTTGTGCTGATGACAGGAGGTCTACCTCGGGATATTGCATATTTGTAGGAGGTAACTTGGTCTCCTGGAGGAGTAAGAAGCAGTCTGTGGTGGCCAGATCGACAGCTGAAGCAGAGTACAGAGCTATGGCCTTGGGAGTTGCAGAACTGCTATGGTTGAAGAATATGCTGGTGGAGCTGAAGCTGGATCAAGGAGCCAAGATGAAGCTGTGGTGTGACAATCAGTCAGCTATTAGTATCGCCAACAATCCAGTACAGCATGACAGGACCAAACACATCGAGATTGATAGATTCCTCATCAAAGAGAAGTTGGATAGTGGATTACTGGAGCTTGGCCATGTTCCAACCAGGGATCAAGTAGCAGATGGACTAACCAAGGGACTCGCCTCAGTGAGCATGATTAGATGATGTGACAAGATGGACTTAGTGAATATCTTTCACCCATCTTGAGGGGGAGTGTTGATATGGTATGTTGGGTGTCATATTTAAGTATAGTATAAGCACATGGGAATATCCTGAGGACATATTTGGGATGCCAGAATATGTCACAGGATATTCCATTATGAGATTATTGTCATAATGATTGAGATCATTGTATTAATGACTGTAAGGCTATATAATGCCAATGAGACAATCAATAAAATGATCAACTAATTTCAATGAATATTACCAATATATGTAACCTATGAATACATACTTATGTTGTGTATGATCTCCAGCTCATAAGTTATATCAAGATGTCACATAACTATAATAGTTGATCCCATAAACAAAATAAAGACAATAACTAAGCAAGAAACAACAATGATATATAAAATATAGAAATAATGATCCAGTGGTACTGATAGTCGGGTGGAGACAACTCCACTACCAAATGCTATTATAAGTGAAAACATGAAATAGTCCAATCTTAGAACTGAAATGAAAGGAAATACTTACACTAGGATAATCCAAACTGAATGAAAATTAGGGAAACTCAGAAGGCAAGACCTCCTCGTCTACTAGAATCAGATACGGGTTCGTACTCCCCTGGATACTTCTGGTCATCCAAGCCATAAAGAAAATCAGGTCCTCAAAGAGATGTAGGAAGAAACAAATAGCATGCTAGTATAAACTGAAATATAAATACAAATATGCAAAGGGGTATTTCTAACCATCTAAATACACAATTTGAGGGCAACTTTCGCACGATCTGTATATATACTACTAGCAGTCATCTATAATCGTGCATAACATCCATCGATGGTCAGAGGCCAACTATCAAGCTCATAATCTCCTATAGTTCCCTCCGGAGACTATGGTTCACCGATTTGGGTTGCCCATACGCCTAGCGATTGTCCTCTCCAATCTCCAATAGACTAATAAAGTCGTATATGCAATATGTCCAGTTTGTAACTGCTTAAGTCTCTAATACACTAATCTTAGCAGTTACGTTCTAACCATCACACATCTTGTGCGTATTGATGGCAAGTTGAATATGATAATCCATGCCCTTGTCATGAATATCATATACCGTATCATGTGAGTGTCAAGGCCAAGGAGATAAGAATATACCTCATAAATATAAGTTAGTTGACTAACATCTATGTCGGTATGCATAAAGTAAATAAGTAAATCGACGAATTTTGTCGAACGCACCAAGTTTATCTCGAACGCATTGTTTAATATACAAGTAATTATAAATATGTAGAAGAATAGAATTACATCCAGAATATAAATATTAGCAGTAAATACAATAAGACTGGGGTGTTTCCATCACAAAAGTAGTTTTACTAACTTTTGATTGCAAGAAACAAAAAGAGTACAAAGAGAATCCTAGCGCCGAGAATTCTAAGTACAAAAATCTGAAAAAGTGTGACCGCAGAGATCGAGTTGTGCAGATAACTCATTTACTCCGTTGACGATCGATTGACGAAAGGGAATTGCTAAGTCTCAGCTCACTGGCAAGAGGGACAACAATTGGTCTCTCAAGTGTGTATATTTTGATCCCTTGGGAAGCACATGCCCATGTTATTTATAGTCATTTGCACTAAAATGGCCATGCGCGTGCCAATCCTGAAAAATCATTGTATTTATAGTTTGGTGAGTCAGATTATAGTTGGCGCATGTGATCCCTACGGTAACTATCCACATGATTCGGTCAGACGTGCGTGCATGACACGGTCGGCTTGATACGTGTCATGCGCCTAAGACCACGTCTTGGTTGTGGTTGACGTCACGCAGGAACGAGCGCATTTTCAGTGCCACGTGTGCACGATTATAGGCCCCCATCAACGGTCACTGCCAGCTGTCATCTAGGGAGGATGCGCCTTAGAGAAAAACAAGAGGATATGCTCAGCGAGGATTCTGCCGCATGCTTTCCAGCCGCATAGGCACTGCTATGTTTGAGAGGCCTGGCCGCATGACCTTATGTCTCATTACTCTTGTCATTTTGTGCCACGTGGGAGCATTCTGTCGTTACTGTAAAAAGTAATGATTATGCTGATGTCACGACCGACGTTTCATGTAACCGACGACTGCACATCTTCCGGAGCGGCACAGCTTTTTTGATGAGCATTTAATGCTCGTGTCAGGCCGCATGCGGCTGAGTCATTTTACCATATAGTTAGACTGCTGCCTCGAGTAGTATCAGTTTTTCAGAGCTCCTGGCCACATGAGGTCCGTACTGTCCCTTGCGGCATAAGTGTTTCAATATACATTGTTGCATCAGCAGTTAAGTCCTCTTTATCAACAATTTTATTTTCTTCGACGCATAGCTTTTTAAGACAATTTTATGCGTGTGGACCAATATTTTTTATGCTTCTACAGTATAACCACATAAAATTAGGACTAGGGATATTTTTATCATTTCACTCTTGGTTGTTAATTATATAGTTATAGTTAATTAAGTGGTTAGTTAGAATTAATTAGTACTACTTGTCATGGATAGAATATTTCCTTCTAGAATAGTTAGAAATTCTTCCATAACTAATTAGATTCATTCCTAACCAAAAAGATTTTATTCATATTAGATCTAGAAATCAAATTAGGAAGAGGGGCAAACTTGTCATTATTTCAACCCTCAACACCTATACTAGTGGCTGGCCGGCCCTATTGGAGGAATTCCCATTTTATTTTCCCACAAATTTGCTACTTCTTCTCCAAGCTTCTTCTTCCCCAAGCCACTTCCAATTCCAATCAATTCCCACTCCAAACCACTCAATTCCCTTTCCCATGGAGGCCTAGAGTATTGGAGCACAATGAAGAGCATTGGAGAGGAGGCAAGCTAAGAGGATCGTATCTATTTTACCCTTATTGTGTCTAATTTGGTGAAGATTCATTGGGACACAACTCTCAATAGGTAAATTTTCTTTTCCAACCATTTATATGTTAGAAATTCAATTTGAACCCATGGGAATCTACCAATATTTAGATCCAACCTCATAGGTGATAATTAGGTGGTAGAGAGCCTATTACTAGTAGATCCATGTATTTTTATAGGCCATTTGGTGGAATTACGAATTTGTGTCCACCAAGTGTTTGCGTGATGTTCCCCTGAGGAATTTGGTCTCTTTTGTAGTTTGTGCTTATGTCCTAGTGTCTATAATTGGATACTTAGTATTTGTATGATGATACGTCATGATACGTATAGGTAGATTTAATAATTTGTGTGTATTGGAGCCTCTTTGTGTCAATTACTATTTATTGTACTAGATCTAATTATCCTAGCTATATTTATGTTATATTCTATATAATTTGGTGTTCCAGTTGGTTTTGGTGTTTGGTATCATGATGTATTTTGTGTAGGAAGAGTATCATGGTGTACCATGAGTGTAGTGGTGTTGATACTAGAGTATCAATGGTTGAGGGTGTGGTGTGTTGTGCATTTGAGAGTTTGTTGTGTTGGTGTGTGTCTCTTGGTGTGAGCATTAGAGAGTGTTATTAGTGTAGTGAAGGGGGTGTGCTTCTGTGTGAGCACTTGGTGCTGATATGTTGGTACATGTAGACTGCAGTGGGGGAGGGAGAGTTTTCAGCTCAGGTGCAGTGATGGGGACTGCACACCTGCACTTGAGGGTTATAGTTGCAGCTTGGGCTTTATAAGGGGGTTGTTTGTAAACATAAACTGGTTTTGTAAACATAAAGAGGTTTTGTAAACAGAAACTGGTTTTGTAAACATTAAGAGGTTTTATAAACATAAACTAGTTTTGTAAACATAACTTATCTATAAATGATCTTATAACATAAACTGAAACTGAAACATAACTGTAACATATACTGGAATGCATATACTGAAATACATAATATTATGAACCGTGGCTCAATAACAATAACTTGTAGTGCCGCAGCACATCACATATCTTGTAACCATATTATGCAACAAATTATATGACTACCACGATACATCACAAAGTCTTGTATGTACCGTGGCATGCGTAAAATTGGTAGGTCATGGGTCCCTTGTCTAGCAAGGTTGGTCCATGCCTCATGGGGCCCTTGGAGATCGGGGTAGTCGGTAGCACAATATTCTTTCCTCCCAATGATATAGTAAAATTTTATCTTGTTTAATCATTATTTTAAATTCTTGAGTCATGGACACTCGAGAACTTCCTAGAATGACGAGTTACGAGTATGAGATAGTCACGAGTTATTAATGGCGAACTTATCATATCCGCGACACGCGATACATTGGGCAATACTCACACTCGATTGCCCGATGCCAAATGCAATAGATTTATCATACACAATAATTTTTACAGTTTTTTGAGGGCCAGAACATGTGTTAAATTGCAAGAGCACAACATCCAACTATATAATAGACAAAGAAATATCCAAAGCAAAAATGGAAGGAACACATGATAAAACCAGGCGCAAAAACTCACAGAAACAAGTTGGCACACTTTCGCAAGTAAGTGTGCGAGCTACAAAGGGGTGTCACATTTTGTCAAGTTAACCAACACGACGCACTTGACAAAAGTCCACGGGCAAGAATAAGGCGTGCTTTCAAAGAAAGTACGCGAGCAAGCTAGCTAAAAGTCAAACACAAAATTCGAGGTCAAAGCTCGACAGTCGAGAAACTCGTCAGTCGAGGAGCACACAAATTAATAACAGAGAAATCAAGAAATCAACCAAAGCTTCTTCCCTAAGGAAAAAAAAGATGGAAGAAAGTGCGCGAGCAGACCAAACATAAGAAAAGTGAGCCGGCTGACGAAACATAGAAAAAGTACGCCAGATTGCCAAACACGAAGAAAGTGCGTTGACTGACTGTGGCACACTTTCTTTTGGTTTCCCAGAAAGAACTTTGATTGAATACGCTCTAAAGTGTGCCAACTGGGTTTCCTCTTGAAAGTGCGTCACTGACTCAAGGAGTGTGACTGGAGCACTTTTGCTGGGAGACTGAGTGTAGTATGATTAGTACTCACGAATAGTTGGGACAACACACCAATGCGCCCAAAGTAAAATATACGTATTTCTACGCCAAATGGGTTCTCTTTCATACTCTTCACATAGCACTGTTCTTCTTCTCCAGTTAGTCATTTTGCTATACGTATTATATCAAGTTTCAGTACCAAACTTAGTTGGACTCGAAATCAAGCACGACCAAAAGCAAAGTTACATAAAATATGGGGCTCTACACTATGAGCTAATTAGTTTTGTAAAACACAAATTTTTGGAAGATCAAATCCTAAGAAAATAAAAGTGAACTCATTGTGTGCATTATAGCCTCGAGAGTTTTGAGATGCTGTCGATCGTTGGGGCCCTCATAATCATCCTCTGCCATGTATATTGTTCTTACATGGGAGAAAGTCGATGGAACGGTGGATGTCGCACTTTCTGCCTCGGACTCTTATAGCAAATAGTCCTAGGGGAAGGTTGTCAGTGTCGCATCCTCTTCGGACTTTTTTCAAGAATTCCCGGTGACCTGCACCTACCCTACCACCTGGCTCGGGGGAATATAGCTCAGTTGGTAGAGCTCCGCTCTTGCAATTGGGTCGTTGCGATTACGGGTTTAGCTCTTCCCTTTCGTTGAGCTATTGACCGAGAGAACATTTGTCACTTTCACTTCTAGATAGGAGTATTTTTTGTCTATTCATATTCTTTAATATTGTGTTAGCATTATATATTAGATATAGTATTATTTATTTAATTGATTAGTGAACTAGCCTATTTATTAGACTTGACCCTAGTGGACCTAATTAGACTTGTCATGACATATTGAACCCAATATTTTGGGCTTGGCCCATAGACTCAACCATCTTCATTAATTAGGTAATTTCATTAAACTTTTATTGTAATTATATGCTTCCTAATATAGCACTTATAATTAATTACCTACATGATAATTAGTGGGGGCATATTGGTCATTGGGTGTTGCTTGGGAGAGGGGCAAAGGGGCGGCCACCTATAGAAGGGGGAACATTCTCTCTCATCTTCATTCTTCATTTCTTTAGATCCCCAATTGTGTTCTTCTCCAAATTGACTCATATCTCCACCAAATTCAACCCAATTCAATCCCATTCTCTCTCATTTTTACCAATCAATGAGCATTGGAGCTTGGATTGCAATGAGCACTTAGAGAAGGAAGAATTGACAAGGCGCTTGTGTCCGGATCGTATCTATTTGGGCAATTTATTGGAAATCCATCTCCCAATAGGTATAGATATGAAATTTCCCTTCATTATAGACTCTAATTCATAAAATTGACCATTAGGAACCCTTCCATGGCTTAGGGATACCCATAGAAACAAGAACTAGGTTCATTTGACCCCTATGTGACTTCTATGTGGAGATTTGTGCCAAATTTGGAGGAATTCCGAGATTGGTGCACCAAGTATTTGTGATTAGGTCAATTAGATCTAGTTAGACTTAGATTGGTAGTGTGGGACTAGATACGTGTCCACAAATGGATATGAGTAGGCCGTATTATGGTATTTTAGGATATGCTATGATACGGGGATCCATTTTGGGTATTTGTGCATGATAGTGTGTTTACTCTCAAATTTCTATTATAAAATATTGTATTAGCTATATATATAGGTAATTGATATGTGTAATTGGCAACTATTGAGAATTGGTGAGTTTTGGTGTTTGGTTTGGGGTGTATCATGAGTATCTCAACCATACACTATAGGTGTTTGATTATTTGACACTAGATTACATGTATATAAGTATAAGGTATTTATGTGTGTTATATGTATATGAGAGTATATGTGGTAGGTTGTTAAGAGTATGTCAGTTGAGGGGAGTACATAGTGACATAGTAAGAGCATCAACACAGAGTTGGGGGTCGGGTTCCAAGTACCTGACAAGCAGTCAATAGGAGAGGTGTGATAGTGTATTGATACACTTATATCAGGGGAGTGGTTAACAGTGAGACATTTAAAGCTCGGGTTTAAATTCAGAGTTTAGGGGAGGAAACATGTGATTACAATGAGCCAAGGGAAGGGCCATGCTGTATACAACAACAACTACATTGCATTGGTGGTAGCAGCAGTAGGCTAGTGGGATGCTCGGACAATGATATGATCCCGTTTCCGGTTCAGTGAGTTCAGTAGCAATTGGTAACTATATTAGTATCAGTATCGGTAGCTTGAGTAGCAGTACCCAGTTGGCAGCTCAGATTAGCCTAAGTAGTAGCAGTACAAATTATCATCCAGTTGTAGCAGTGCATATTAGCACCTCTCCAAAAGCTCGAGGCTGATACCAATTCAGGACAGCCTTGGTTAATAGCTAGTTCATGTATTTTCACTGGTATATGAGGGTTAAGGTTGTAATTAGTATCATGCCCTAAAAGAATGTATAAATAGATGAAAAGAGGGAGAAGAGAGGGAAAAAATGACATTATATCTTCGTTTCTTTCTTTCTTTCAAGTTTATAGCATAGTTAGTAATTCAAGTAGATGTAAGTTAGTATCAGTTAATTAGAGTATTATATATAATTTAGTTTAATTAGAGTAGCAATTAGCTTAAAGAAATATCTGTTAGTGATGTTACCAATTAGTTAAAGTGTATTGTTACCAATTAATTAACAGTTAGTGTGTTTCAATTAGTATCAGTTAGTTATGTTAGTTCAGTCATGTATTAGTTAGTGAGATAGTGTACATGGATATATAGTAGTTAGTTATCAATCAGTGTCAGTGGTCTTAGTTATGTATATATAGGAATGTTCGTAATTTTTAGTGTTATTAGTCGTATATATATATATATATATATATATATATATATATATATATATATATATATATATATATATATATATATTAGTTAGTACATATATTGATACTCTAGTATCATAATATAGCTAGTATAGCCTGGATAGGTATGTATGGACTCAAACAACCTAGAAGTAGCTAGTATGACTTGTATCATGTAGGTATGAACCTCAAAACTTAGGCATAGGCTAGTACAACCTAGAAATGACCTAAAAAACATATTTTAGCATATTTATCACCTCATTACACTCAAATGACATGATATTCCTATTTAGGGTTGTGTGACACCAGCTCGAACACCAAGTTACCTCTTTTGCTCTTGACAAGAGGCGAGTACATCTCTCTGTTAGTTTCTATTTCATGATAGTGTATATATTATTTGTTCTAGAGCTGTATACTTGACTCTGACACATTGTTACACGGACTGGTACTATATGGATCCTGTCAGGAGATGTTATCCCCTTACCTTGTTCAGCGGGTACTCCTGCACATGTATTTCATCATGTGCATCAGGTGTTGTTCTTCATGTGCTTCATGTGCTCTCACTATCCATGTGCAGTGTGCTTATATTAAATCATGTGCGTAACGTGTCGTGATTGAATCCATGAATATTGATTGGGACGGGAGAGTAGAAGTTGGTTATGTGATCAATCTCTTAGCGTAAATCATATGTATGTCGATTATACACTTCACTTATAATCGAGTTACCTTAGAATAATCACATGCAACCCAAGCCAATCACATATCGAACTTATGCTCTAAATCACATAGACTGTATTCTAGTTTCTCTTACTTACAGTTCATTTCATATTTCATGTATTTACCTTTTTAGTACCTATTATATTTATATGCATGCTTCTGTTATATTTCCACTTTCTAGTGTATCTTGTATTCTTTTCTATTGCTTGTCATATATTCTCTACCATGTATTTGGAACTGCTTGCATAGTTTTGTACTTTGCTCCAATTCTAATTGGATATATTTTTTAGATGATTGGCTAGAGGAGTCGTGTCCCACTTATTATGGGCCGCATGACGGCGAGCCACTAGAGGGTACTTCCCTAGAGCATGAGGACTTAGTGCCAGTGAGCGAGGAGACTTAGACATTTATTTTTGGACATTGTATTAGTCTCATTATTCGATTTTTGACATGTACATAGTATTTGGTAGTTGTGTTGTGCCTAGACTTTTGGATTTGGACTTGTGATGTAATGTGACTCCTTATTTCTCCCTTTTATCTCATATCGTGTTTTATCTTCATTAGTTTGATATTGTGATAGAGTATTGGTTAGCATTTATCATATATCATATTGTTCCTCCATTTGGAGTTGAGATATCATTGATAGGTACAATATATATATATTGTGTGAGATGTTTAGATAGTATTGTTGACCTAATGTCATGACCCATATTAGCATGATTGAGGCACAACTACGTGGGTACGTCTAGCATACGCTGCATCATCGGCGGTAGAACTTTGTTAGGGGTAAACTATGTTATCTAGCAATAATGATCATCAAGACATATAATACCACCAATAAAATATAAATACTCATTTACAGATCTATAAGATGGAACAACGCACGAGTATGATATAAAAAATTGAAGAGTCAAAATACAACTCACAAGACAAAATAATATCCAATGAGTCATCAAATATACTAAAGCAATACTAATGTCAAAAACTGGAGACAATCTAGTAAAATAAACCTATCTACTGAGCTACAGGTAATGTGTCGTCTGTCTCAACTCTAAAAAAAATATATCCATTCAGAAAAAAAGCAAAGTGCATCTCTAAAAACAGTTCCAATAAATGTTATAACTATGTAACAATAAATAGAGAGTATCAACAGGAGAAACAGAGCATTGCAGGAAGATACTGAAATAAAGAAATGGGAGAAATATATACAAGAGGTACGAACATCATATAAAAAATAAGAAATACAACTATCTAAGTGAGTGAGTACCAGTGACAACATATGATCGGCTTGGGTACTGCTCATGAACCACGGCCTGACTAAACATACGTGCGGTGTATAATTAACATTATTCAAAGAAAACAAGAACTCCGAAAAATGATCAGATATCTACACTAAATACTCTTCGCCCCCGACTGGTATAGTAGATCCAACCATGGCACGCTATGACACGAAATTCTATGAGAAGTCGCGACTCTTCTCATGAATCAGTGTCCATACTCACACAAGAACAACGGGACTCGCACAAGAGATATGCCAGAAACTACCAGAATAACATCTCATGACGAGGGGATCCAGGAATACCAATTCGTGTAACCAAGTGTCAGAAAGTCAAGGATATCTACACTAATACAAGACATAGAGAATATCATAATTGGGAAACTCTCAGAGAATGTACTTGCCTGAAACCCGGTGAGTAATATCGAAGATGTCCGGAATGGTACCTCGGAGACCTAAATATAGAATATTATATCAATACAAAATTTTGGAATGAATACAAGTTAAACTAGTCAAAATCTAGGTCTAAAGCCATTTCTTGATCAAAATAGTCAAACTAGGTCAACTAGTCAAACATGGTCAAACTAGCTATTTCTTGGTTGTATGAGTCCATCTCTAGGATATTAGGTCCATAGATTATGTATCTAAGCTATACTAGCTATATTAGGATACTCGAGTATCGATACTTTTACGTATCGCAAGATACTTAAGATACTTATATATTAGTTATCTATTAGTAATACCAATACTATATTATTACTTGGCTTTGAGCCAAAAAGATATCTAGCTACCCATTTGGTATGAGATACTAATACCCCGTGATACCTCAACTCACATTACCTTGGTATCCCAAGGTAATACTAGCTAACTAGCTATCTAAACATGCCCTTAGATCAATATCTAACTCATAAATAAGTAACAAATCCTGATATTCTGACTAAGACTAACTTATACTAACTATTTAGTATCTAATTCACTATAAGCTATTCTAACAGTTACTAACTTATATACATATATACTAACTCATCACTAAACACTCAACTACACTTCACATCAGTTCTCAATCCACTCTGATCATCTGAACACTAGCAACTAGCCTTAATATATATTATCTATCATCAATACCTTACCAAATACTAACATAACTACCTAATAACTAACTAAACACTAACATCTAATTTCATACTTACATTAACAACTGACATTCATTAACACATCTAACTCTAACTAACACAAGCTATTAACCACTAAGCCATCAGACTTCCACATACACAGCTCTCCCCCCTAAAAAAATTGGGACTAAGTACTGCTGCTGATGTTACCTTGCTGTGTACACACAACAGTGTGCACCCGACAGCAACATATGTTGTGCATATTATGTACACAGTGTAGTGCCCCGCTCCGCGTAGGCACTATGTACAAGTGGGATCGCCTTGCTTGCTCGAACGAAAGTCTTCTCGAAGAGTTCCTGACCGATTAATCAATGTGAGTGGGCAGAACTGCATTCTCTGATTCTTGTACGACTTAATAATAAATCTGAGTTTTTGAATGCTTGTTTGCTTAAGAAGAATATTTTCGTAAGAGAATGATAGAACCGACTCAGTATGCTAATAAGAGAACTCACATAGCTTGTCATCGAAACGAATCTGCTGCCTAACTAAGAGAATATGAATGCTTGTCAGAATAAGATAGAACCATTGTTATGCTAAAGAGAATAAGAAATATTGCATGCTTAGAAACACCGACACAGCTATTGAACGAACCTTTGCTATGTTAAGAAAGATAAGTAAATGAATAATTCGAATATATCCCTTTGAATATGCTAAGAATGAGATAGTTTTTGCATACTAAGATATGAATCAATCGTGCTTGCCTTTATATGTTTCGTTTGTCTGTCTGCTATATCGATCTGCTAAGTGAAAATGTGTGAGTGCTGTGACTAATAGTACGCCCTGAGGATACGGCTCGCAAGGGTCTAGTGGGGTGTGCTATTAGTAATGTGATAAGATGTGCTTCGTTTCGATAAAATGTGTTTCGCTAAGACCGTATATGTTTAGCTTGATCATTGTTTTGCTTGAACTATGTGTTTTTGTCATTGCATTGGTCTCGGACAACTTGTGCACAAGGTCTTGTCTCTCGAACGGTTCCTGGGGCACTGGGAACCGCTCGGTCCGGAAGAGATTTTTGGATCGCCCTGAGGTATACGGCTCGTAAGGGGGTCTAGTGGGGCGATATGTCTATTAGTGTTGTGCAGAACCCATGATGTCACAGCTGCTTGCACTCGGGTGTGTTGGTGAAGAGCTGAACCTTGAGTCACAGCTGCCGACACCCGCGCGTGCTAGTGAAGAGCTGAACCTTGGGCAACTGCTGCTAATCATGGGGCGACCCATGGACCGTCATATAGATAGGGCGTATGCTAGGTTTACCTTCTTGCATACCTATCATTTGTGTCACCAAGTGTTTTGATACATAAGTTATGAATATGCAAATGTGGCTAACTTGTGTGTCTGCTGCATGGATAACCGTTCGGCTATGGGGTAAGAAATATAAGTTTGTGCTTAAGTCTGCTCGTTCATTTTGTCTGCATCGTAGAGATTATATGTTAGTGCTTCATGCATTGCATCGGTCAGACAATGACTATTAGTGCAGAGCTGAACCTCGGTCACAGCTGCTAATAGAATCAGAATGTGAGTCATTGGATAGCTGGATTACCGCTGCCAATCCTGAGTTTCTCGGGGACCGAAATTATATAGATGTGTCTGCTTATGTGCTAATGAATACATAATATGTTTGCCTCGATTCGATATGTTCAGTCTGCTAGATAAGCTTTGCCCCAAGAGTTAATTTTGTGTTGCACAATATATGCTGCGCACTACACGATACCGCACTGTCCCAATTCGTATGCTTATAGTTTGAATGTGCAAAACTGTTTCAAAGTTATGTTTTCAAAAGATGTAATCTGACTAATAGTTCTGAACAGCATGAAACGAACTTAGGTAAAAGTAGCAAGATCACTAGTAATGCAATGTTTTGCCACATGATTACTTAGTGTGGGTTTCAGGGGGTGTAGCTTCTGTTCAGTTGTTTTATCTCACCAGTACTTGCATAAAGTGCTGACCCACCAACAGTTTGCTTGTTCGCAGGTGCCGTTCGTGCGAGAAAGCGATAGCCGTGCCTCATCCAAAGGAACCGAAAATCTGGAGTCGATGTCTTGAGCCGCATCGAGCTGTGCTGCTTTTGTATAGAGGGACATAATGTATGGAACGGTGTTATTATAATCGAGAGAAGAGTGCTTGAGCGAACTGTAACCTCGGCCATGCGCCGCTTGTAACAATTTCGATTATCAATAAAAGAGCCTGTTTTCTTATGCCATTGTGTTCTTTACCTTTCTGCAATGTTATGTGCCGCTGCTTCAGTATCGAATAGCTTACTTGCCCTTGTATCAAAGCTTTGGCCTTGTGCAAGCGCATCTTAGGCTTGCACGGCATCACGTCCCGATGAGAACGATTGTCCTGCGGGAGAACTAACGTGGTGATTCACGTTCAGTAGGGACTATCGGGCTCGCGGGAGATTGGGGCATGACACACAGCCCCCTTCTTGTTTAAACACTCTCGTATCAATGCCTCACACATACCTGAACCCGATCCTCTCAACCTTCACTTGCTGCCCGAGCCAACTTGCACTACACATGTACACAAGTCTGTGCACAACTTGGCACATGCAGCATCAAGTGCAGTCCATCATGGACTCAATGAACTTAGTTACCTACTACTGCTATTACATGATGCTATTGATGTCCAAACAACATGTTATTGTTGCTGTGATCGTGTACAACATGTGCAGTTGCTCTGTACAGCAAAGCACCCTAGCCTCTCGAGCAAAGTTCTGTTGGAACTTAACTACCCGACTGTCACACACTTGTGACAGTCCAACTTGCATAGACCCGACTGTGCACCCTGCACAACCTTCCCCAACTTACCCTACTGTGTTTATTAGTTGGTACAACACCTACAGTCTTCACAGACAACCCCCATCTCCTCCTTGTAATGATAACTCATGGAAGGCTCCCCTTATCATTAGTTGCATAAGCAACATGTAAGCACAACGACAAAATTCCCCTCTAGACAGTCCAATGACTGAACACTCATAAGATATCAAAATATACCTAGTATTGACACATATATACCTATTAGAGATCATAAACTAAGAGTTATATATATATATATATATATATATATATATATATATATATCAATGAAGACTAAATTAGATATAAACAATACTAAAATAGAGTATCAACAATTCATCAAATATTTGGAGTGCACCACCCACGTATCACACTAGTTCTACGATACACTTATGATACGGCTCCGACACATCACAATTTGTACCACCAATCATATGAGCAAGTCTAATATCACAATTACGAATAATATAAAGTGCTATCTACAACCCTACGTGCTCGTGTCCTGTCACGCCCCAATCCCAAAATACGTAGTGTAGCGCCCCGTTCTCCCGATGCGGAGAGCGCGGCTAAGAAACACAAGTCGGTATCGTTCGATCGGGATAGATTGAATTAAGAACTCGTCCTCGTTATGGATTTGTTTCTTCAGAATCGATTCCCATATTCAGTGGACTGCGCCCCAAGGATCGGCTTAGCGGCAGAGTCAGGAGGGACCTCTCCGCTGCTATCTTTTATTGCCTCGGTTTTCGATGTCGCTTGTTGCTTTCGTGCTTTGAGTTGGTTTTGGGACTTGCTTGTTTTCTTGAACGGTTTCGATGGTTTTCATTGTTTTCGTTCATTGACTTTCACTTCTATTCCGAGATTGGAAAGAGAGGAAGAAGTATTAATCGAGCTGTTCGTGTGCAGGTGAACGAGCAGTAGGCGGCTTGCGAGCGGAGTCGTGAAGCGCCTCTTTCCTTCTTCTTTCCAAAATCTAAGTGAGTGGCTACCAACCCGATTAGCTAGCCCTGCTTTCAAGCTTCACTCCTTCGCCCCGATCAAACGATACCAAATAATAATAAAAGAAACCAAGATAAAAGACAATATACTTGGTTATTATGCTTGTCAATCAAATATGTGAACTGTTGCCTTATCATATGCTTGTTCGTGCAAATGTTCTATGTAACGTGCTAAGTATAGAACACATCTTGTATATGCATAATTATTCAGGGAGGCTATGCAAAATAAATTATGCAATACTGCTTGTCGTGTACTCGTGTTCTTGCACTCGTGTTGCCTCAAATGCATGACTTGTTAACTTGTTCATCGTGTTCGATCATGGACAACTTGTGCACAAGGTATGGGTTCTGCGGACGGTCGTTGGGGCACTGGCACCGATCCGATCCGGGCGGAACTCGTGTGTAGTCTTCGTGTTCGGGACCGGATAGCTTGCAGCGCAATCGTGTTCTCTCGTAGCATGCTATCCTTGTCCTCGGCTACATCCATTATGGCAACCATGTCAGTGATCATCGTGTATATTTAAACCTGTTGTATACTAACTTGTGTCTTCGTGGCAGGGAAGGCATGGTAAGTATTGTGCAGGTAATTCAGACAGTCAGGTAAAATCCACCTAACGGTGGCACGTTCATTTCAGTAAATTCAATATGCTGCTTACTTGTAAATGAACTAAGGCAAGATAGAAACCCATAAAATATGCATGCTTTACTAAACAACGTGTTGATTGGTATAGTTCGGCTAGCTCGCCTTCACCAGCATGTTTCGATATGCTGACCCTCGTTGAAACAGGTTCTCCGCACCAAGGCGAACCGAGCGAGGATCCGAAGTCGTCTACCCGATCCAGTCCAGCTGTTGGCGAATCTTCACCGCGCCCTTGAAGCCTTTTGAAGTCCGAAGCTGCAACTCTTCATACACAAATGCAGCTCCGTGGCAAAGCCGTCCTCCAGCCTGGAGGTCTTTATCGTTTTGAGTTTATAAAGGGATGTAATGTACAGGACTGCTATCTCATTTTGAGTCATCTCTTTTGTAAGCCGTTCGGCATATTAGCTAACTCGTTCAAGAGTTTGTAATAGATGTTCATTATCAATAAAGAGAACTTTTCCATTTCAAATCTGTGTTTCAATTTATCTGTGTACTCTGAATATGTGCTTGCTATGCAAATCATTAAAGCCTTGTGCGGGCGCAACCCTAGGCCCGCACGGCGGTCACGATTCGGGGGACTCCTCAAGTGATTCTACGGAATTGGGTCGTGACACGTAGGACCAGGAATACGCAACATGCCAGCTACGTATTCGACCAGACTCTGGTCCGACTCGAATACGTATAAGCTGTATAATAAAGGTCACTATCTAAATAATCCAGTAAATGTAAGCATCTATGTCTCAATCCACAATGAACAAAAATATACAAGAAAGAGTTGCATGTGCTAAAGTCGGCCACCCAATAACACACAAACTCGAATAGACTCGAGAAGAAATATGAGTCTATAAAAACTAAGCTACGATAGCAGATGAATACAATATGAATAAAGTAACCATAACGCTGGTAGAAGTGATATGAGTACCTGGTACCAATGCCCGCACGACAAGCAACTCCATCAGCAACTCCAAGGGCTCCGTAATCATCTATGCTGCAAAACTGGCAGGGGACCAGGTCCTCAGAGGGACGTAACAAGGTACAAAAATATAGCAAGCCATAGTATAACAAAAAGAAACAAGTGTAACGACGGTGTAGTCTAGCATAACCACCTAAGTGAGACACAGATTTGAAGACAATGTTCGACGCGTAGGCTGTCCAAAATAAAACCGTAGCTCCGGACACGGAAACACACGGGACGTACCGCAGCTCCGGGCAAGGAGTAACACGGGTGATACAACTACTCTAGATACAGGGTCACTACAGAAATAGTACATATACATATATAAGCGCGTGCAAATGAGCCAAAACGTCTAGTAACTGTCTTTCCCATCCCAAGCGGTCAACGATTATGCGATAAACCTGAACCTCTATCTAGCAGTCTCGTCATACTGAAGTAACTATCAATCAACGCGACCCTTAGGTCGTCCCAGGTTCCGATTATGATGTCAATATCAGGATACAGGAAATCTGGCACGATGACAGTGTCTGAATGTGTCCTAGGGTTATGATGTACACAGGTACGTACATCAAGGTATTACGAACATCTATCGCTCGTTACCAGACGTTACTGACGAACGTCTGCACCCAGTTGTGATCCGGACGCGAAGTAACGATTCTAACCAAACATGCGCACAATGCATATAATAAATCAATAAATATCTGGTAACTGAAATATAGGGTGGCAAGGTACACTTGCCTGGATCCAGCTGCTGAAGATGGGGATCCGGTACAACGTCCAAGTCCGCAGATCCCGTGGTACCTAGAGACGAGATACAAGCTCAATCAATAGACTATCACGAGGCTGAAATAAGATGTGACACACGTCTAATCATATGTTCAAACTCAGCTACAACTCACTTGGACACGACGCTAGAGGGTTTGACCAAGGTTGACTCGGAGTATGTTACATCTACTCAAATTAATCATCTGTACAATATCGTCAAACCCAACCTCAATCTTACTATATTCATCATGATATTCAGTTAATCAAACCCTGATCCAATCCTCAGTTTCCTCTGGTCTTCATAGACATTATCATTACGTTTAATTGTCGTCCCTGACTAAATTAATAATTAATCATTAAACCCTCAAACATATACAATCTTTTCCATTTCTCAATAAAAACTACTACTTAATTATGTTCATCATTACTCATCAATCCTCAATGAAGGGCTATTGGTTCAATATTACACACTACTATACAATAATCACCAGCTCCTCAATATCCATCGGTGTTTCATCATCCTAATATTATTTCACAACAATTTAAACTACTCTTCATCAATATATATACAATATGCAAATAAAATGAACAACACCCTAAGATCTCATACTTAGCACTCAATAGACCTTAAACACATTAGCATCATTCACAACCCTAGAGACCATGTAGCATATAACCATTACTTTGCACCTTAACAAGCTATTAAACCTTAAAATTTCCCATGCATAATAAACTCCCAACTCAATATATAAACATGAACTCTACTAATCTATATGAAAATAAACACAATGTAACTACACAAGGGAAGGGGGATGTTCACCTTGGCAGCGGGGTGGTGGTTGCTGGCCGGAGGAGGCTGTGGTGGTGGTGGTGGTGATGATGAGGATGATGATGATTAGGATGGTGATGATGTTGATGATGGTGATTAGGATGGTGATGATGGTGATTAGGAGAGGCAGGGTGGCCGGAGAGAAGTTGGCCGGAGGGGAGAGCAGTGGCTCGGGTTGCCGGTCGACTAGAGGGTGGTCGACAGCAAGTGGAGGTCGGTCGATGCTGGCCGGAGGAGGGTCGTGGCAATGGTGGCACGTGAAGGTGGTGGTGATGGTTCGTGGCAGCGGGGTCGGGCCGGAAGTGATGGCGGGTGGCCGGTCGTGTAGGGGTGCTGCTCGGAGTAGGCAGTGAGGGCGGTGGTCGACTGGAAGCAGCGGGGCGGAGGAGCTCAGCGGAAGTGCGAAGATGTCGACCGGGGTTGAGGGAGGCCGGTCGGAAGTGCGGAGATGTCGACCGGGGTTGAGGGAGGCCGGTCGGCTGGAGGTGGTTGAGGTGATGTCATCGAGATACTCGACCGGCCGGAGTAGGGGGGCGGTCGAGTGGTTGAAACTAGGTTTAGAAGGAGAAGATGAGAGGAAGAAGAAGAAGAAAGGAAGAAAAAGAGAATGGTTGTAGGTTTTTGAGGTGGAAGGAGAGAGAAAGTGGGGAGGTTTCCCAAGTTTGGGGATTAGGGCCGGTTGGTATGTGTGTAGGAAGAGACATCTTATAGGGATGGGTGATGGGAGGTGTGTGGTGATGATGAGTCCCCATTTGAATGGGTGGCTCAGATTCATCATGGAGAAATTTACATACAAAGGAGAGAGAGAGAGAGAGAGAGAAGTGAGGTTGACTAGTCAATGAGTTGAGGGCTTCTCCATTTGGTTTGAACCAATGGGGTGATGACACCTAATGCAATATTTGTAAATAAGCCCCTTAATTTTGGATATTTGCACAGACACATGAAATGATAAAAAATTGGTGGGGAATTTGATGTTTGGTATTTTGTAGGGTGAGGGGTGTTGTGTGTTTTGTATGAGATTAATTAATGGGGTATTGGAATAAATTAGGGTTAAGTTGGGATTAGTCAAAGTTGGTATCCCCAATTTAATTAAAATAAAATTATAATGTGCTCTTAAATTAAATGGGAGCACATGGGGTCTCAATTGGGAGTGACACAAAGGTCATGAAAGGTGTAGGCTTGGTGTCAGTCTTGGACCCTTTAATTGGTCTGGCTCAACGGGTTGAGTTTGTGTCTCAAAATTGATGGCAACGACACAGGTACGCGACACATGATTAAATAATAGATTTTGGATACGGGAAGTTGTGCAATTAAATTAGGGCACAAGGGATTATGATTTTGAGTGACGAAAAAGTCCAGCGCCTAAGTTGGCGTGTCAAGTCTAGAATGCAACCATTTGTTAGAAATTATGGGCTAATGTTGGGCTCCGAATATTGCAACAATGGTAGGGTGCACCAATGGTTTAATTAAAGAATCAGACATCTGCAACCTTAAATCTAAACCTCAAATACCTGATGTTAAACCAAAATTTTCTAACCCATAATCTGTCTATCTATAAAAATAAATGAGGGGGTTTACATGTCCAAATGTGGCTTGTTCAAACCCCCGTGTCGAAGGAAAAACCCCTAATCAACCTGTATCACCAAAATATCATGATAAGACCTACACGTATCCATTTATGGATACTACACTAGTCTCACACAACCAAACTCATGTCAATTTAGTCTAATTGACCTATTGACAACACATGAGGTGCTAATCTCAGAATTCTCCCATAATTGGCATAAAATATACCATAACTTTCTTCATAGGCCTCCTATGAACCTAATTCCAAATCCTATGGGTATGAGAGGGTTCCTAATGATTAAACTATATATTTGGATTCTAATTATAAGGGAAATTCTTAGATGTACCTATTGGAAGATGAATTCTCAATGCAAGTGTTCAATTAGAAGCAAAGAGCCCTCAACTTGTGCTCCTTCCTCTTTCTTGTAGATCATTGCCCCCTCCGTGCTCTAATAGCCTCCAATGGTGAGTATAGAAGGAATTGAAAGAGAATTTGGGTAGGGGTTGATGTAAGGATGAAGGAAATTGGAATAGAGAAATTCTAGATCTAGAATTTTGGGTGAAGAAAAAAGAGAGGAGAGGGAAACTCATCTCCCTAAATAGTGTCCGTCCTCTTGCTTGGGGTTTAAGTAAGTGTGCAAGGTCTAAAATACCCCTATGGGCTTGTCATGAAGAAAGTAATTAAGGAATGGAGGTTCTTCTCCTAATGGTTTGACTAATTAATCACCAACTTAATGAATTGGGCTTGTTTGTTCGGCTCAAGTCTAAACTAGAAATAATATTGGTCCAAGAGTCATGTCTAATTTACTTAGGTCCACTAACACAAGTCCAAACAATAATGTAACATCTAACAATAAATAAATAATATAAAAAATAATATACAATATGCACAATAATTATTAAATTATAAAAATGACCAAAATACCCTTCCTAGAAAATGTGATAGTGACGAGTCTACCCCCCTTAAAATAATTTTGTCCTCGAAATTCAAAGACGAAGCTACCCTTAGGAACGCAAAACATAATAAGGAAGAACATACCTCAAGGCACAAACAGATACGGGTATCGCTCTCGCATCTTAACCACCCTCTCCCAGATAGACTCGTCCGGAGAGTGATGCCTCCATGCGACGCGTACCAAAGAAATAGTTTGGTTCCTCATTACCTTCTCTCTCCGGTCCAAAATCTCAACTGGCTGCTATGGATAGCTAAGAGTAGGGCCCACCTCTATCTCTGAGTTGTCAAATACGTGACTAGGATCCGCCATGTACCGTCTCAACTGTGACACATGAAACACGTTATGAACTTCCTCTAATGTAGGTGGTAAGTCTAGTCTGTAGGCAACTACACCGACCCTCTCGAGAATATTGAAAGGTCCGATGAATCACGGACTAAGCTTCCCGCCTCCACCGAAGCGAATCGTGCCTCATGTCGGAGAAATCCTCAGAAACACCAAACCTATAACCTAGAACAAAATATCACCTTAAGAACTTAATTTATAATAAATAACCAATATCAAGCACAAAATAAGGATCTAAAACTATACCTCAAACTCCAAAGGCCTCCGGTGACTATCGGCCCAATGTCGATGTCTGTCATGCGCCACCCGAAGTCTATCCCTGATCATCTTAACCTTCTACGTTGCATCCCCCACCATATCTGGCCCTAGCAAAGCTCTCTCTCCAATATCGTCCCATGACAAGAGAGTGAGACATCTCCGATCGTACAGAGCCTCAAATGGTGATATCTCTATGCTGGCCTGGTAGCTGTTGTTGTAAGCAACTCTACCAAATGGAGATGATCCTCCCAAGAACCCCTAAAATCTAGTACGCAGGTGCATAGCATATCCTCGAGAGTTTGAATGGTCCTCTCTGACTGCTCATCCGTCTAGGGGTGATATGTAGTACTGAACTTGAGCTGGGTGTCCAAGCTCGCCTGCAAACTCTTCCAGAAATAAGAAGTGAAATAACTATCCCGATCCGAGACTATGCTAACGGGAACCCCATGTATCCTGATCCAGCCTCTTGCTTGGGGTTCAAGCAAGTGTACAAGGTCTAAAACACCCTTATGGGTTTTTCATGAAGAAAGTAATTAAGGAAGGAAGGTTATTCTCCTAATGGTTTGACTAATTAATCACCAACTTAATGAATTGGGCTTGTTTGTTGGGCTCAAGTCTAACTAGAAATAATGTTGGTCCAAGAGTCATGTCTAATCTATTTAGGTCCACTAACACAAGTCCAAACTATAATGTAACATCTAACAATAAAAAAAATATAAAAAATAATATACAACATGCACAATAATTATTAAAGTATAAAAATAACTAAAATATCTTTCCTAGAAAATGTGGTAGTGACACCTAGACAACGTTTTACCGTCGATGCTACAACGTAGGCTGGACGTACCCACGTACTCGTGCCCTTACTTCGGGTGCGGGTCATGACAACACTACCCCCATCGTAGGAAGGTGCATCTTCTTGGTGAGGGTGACTACCCCAAGGGATCTCAATATTTGTTCCTTGTGAATCGTTGTCCCTTCGGAATGTCGGGTTATAGTGGAGTTCTGGGGGATTGCTACCCCCAACTTGTAGGATCTCTAGGGGTCCTGAGGAAGGACCACCATAGTAGCTGACAGTTTTTTCTTGGAGTGGGTGCTTGTAAACCCCCTGACCAAAATATAGGATTATAGATTAAATTAGTATTATTCGGGATTAATTATTGGGGTTATAATTCACTACTGTAATTTTTATTTAATTATTGTACTTTACCGTTGTTTAAATATCTAGAGTACTACACTAGTTTCTGTCGTCCAATAAATATCACGCCATTGACCTAGATGTACCAATCTTCAATCCTGATCTTTGTGTCACTCGTATATGCACTCTCTTGTGCTTTATTTTAATTTTACAATATTCGGGCACATTTTCTAATTTTAAATCCAACTTTGCATCCTTGTCCGTTCCAATCTAAATTAGAGACACAACCTTGACCCTTTTCTCACAACCAAATTTATGACAATAATCTATTCCGAGTCTACTAGTCCATGATACTTGCGTCCCATCCAAGAAAACTAGGAGAAACCTCAGGTTCGAGGTAAAAAGGTAGAATGGCAACAAGATGAGATTCGCGAGAAGTACCTGACGTTGAGCTTTTTAAATTAAGAAAAGGATCTAGGAAAGACTAAAAATTTTATCACTCGATAGTTGCCTCAAAGATCGATACTACGAAGCGAAAGGTACTGTGCCTTGATTGACGGAGTTTAGAGTTGAACACAAGATCAACGTACTAGAAAGATATGAAGGTGTGTGGGAAACAAATGATAAGGAAAATATATTAGAGTCGCGTAACCCAAGGACGAGAATTTTTGATATGAACTTGAGGGATAATAATTATAGTATTTATGAATTATAATGCTTTTAAAATTTAGAGGATTTAGCGTAGGTAGAAATTGTTGATCAGCCTCGAAGTGCTACGAATTTCAAGGAACAAAATACATGTTTAGATCACATGTTGACTCATTGGTCAATCAGTAGAGGATTATCACTTGACTCTTAGATTATATATTGACACATGAGTAGGAGGTGTAAATGGAAGATAAAAGTCTGATAGGAATGATAGCTGAATATTGAAGTTTACACCTAAACTATTTAGGATAGAGATTTAGATTTTTGACTAATATGACATGAGCTTGCGGAACCTAATCCTTAGTAGTAGGTGGTGTTATGGGAACCTATTTCCAATTTACCCTAGCCGATGAATTTTAGGAATCGTATTCTTGTTATTGTATTTATTATATTTTATTCTAGTATATTTAGAATGATTGTATAGATATTTATTACATAATTTCTATATATTCTTATTACTATGTATTTAGTAGAGACTTATATTATATTTCATTACATATATTTCTCCTAAAAATTATTCGAGTTGAGCTTTTAGACTAGGTATGACTGACTGACTGACTAGATTAGACTTGTTACTGCTAAGACTAATTATAAGAAGTTAGGTTGCATGATTCCATTGTGGATACTATAGGATGATGACGTTATACCTAGGAAATAATGTTGAGATATTAACCGTCTTAGTTGCAGAAAAGAAATTTAGATACTACATAAGTGGCCTTGAGAATTTTGTGCTTATAAAATTTTAGTGTCCAACCCCCGCAGTCCTTTGAGAGTAAAAGAATGACGTTATTTTCTTTATAGATATTAGAAGTTTCAAACTTAGATTGTGTCGCAACATCCTTGAGTAACCTAGGCTTATATGTGATAATTTTTTGGATGATGATTAACATGATAACAATGATAAGACAGTTCATGATGGTAAGAAGATATTTAGAGGACCAAATGCCTTAGATGATTAGACTGTATGTATGTAGCAGCTTAAGGTAAAGAGATTAAAGTAGGACTAAGTCCCAAGTTGTGTATATATTTAGAGATACGTGGAGTTTGTTGTTAGGGAGATGGATTTTGAATTTCGAGGACAAAATTTTCTAAGGTGGATAGATTGTAAACCTCCTGACTAAAATATAGGATTATGGATTAAATTAGTATTATTCGGGATTAATTGTTGGGGTTATAATTTACTACTGTGATTTTTATTCAATTATTGTACTTTACCGTTGTTTAAATATCTAGAGTATTACACTAGTTTTTGCTGTCCAACAAATATCACACCCTTGACCTAGACGTACCAATCTTCAATCCTGATCTTTATGTCACTCGTATATGCACTCTCTTGTGCTTCATTTTAATTTTATAATATTCATGCATATTTTCTAATTTTAAATTCAACTTTGCATCCTTGCCCGTTCCAATCAAAATTGGAGACACAACCTCGACCCTTTTCTCATAACCAAATTTATGACAATAATCTATTCCGAGTTTACTACGTCCATGACACTTGCATTCCATCTATTTCAAATTCTATGCACTTCCAATTAATTAAAGAACACATTTGACACTAATTTTAACTAAATTGGTGCAATGACTCAACCTAACCCAAAACTAGACCGAACACCAACCCAAACCCCCACTCACACCCTCATGGTTCATAAAAAATACCACACACCAATTTTCTCCACTACAACACACCAAACATGGTATTTTTCCACATACAATCCATTTTTTCTCTTTGTGTAGGTCCTAAACTATTGGGAACTTTTGTGCAAATAGCTAGCCATGTGTCCACCTCCTATTGGTTGGAACAAATGAAGAAGGCCCAAATTCTTGAGGCTTGACCGGTCACATACACTCCCCTCTTCTCTCTCTGCATGGTACTATGCAACATCAAATATGCCTACTTTAAATCATAATCCTTCATTCAAACTTTATTACATCACCTCTATCCATTCCTTCATGAAACCCCCCCTCCTTGGGAACCTAACCGGCCCTAATTCCTACTCAACACTCTCTCCCTCTCTTCTTATTTAAAACAATACCCTCTCCCTCTCTCCCTCAACATGCAACCACCATTAACAACCATCACCATCTTCTGTAAAACCCCTAATTCTAAAAACCGTATTAACTATTTAATTAATTATTTAATCAATTTATAATATTTATTAGCTAATTAGAAGAAATAGAATTTTTTTTATTTCTAGGTAATTATGCAATAGATAATTTATGGAGCAACGCGTAATTTTACCTTAATTTATACCATGTAGGAGACCTTGTGGACGGGTGATAGATTTATTGTATGCACTAATATAAATTTTTAGAATTTTATATATATATATATATTTGTGTGTGTGTGTGTATATATATATATATATATATATATATATATATAAAGTTTATTAAATAGAAATAGAATAGAATAAAGAAAAGAAATAAAAAGAATATAAAAAGAATAAAAAGGAAAAAGAAAAAAGAAAAAAAATAACAAAACCCTAAGCCCCAGCAACTAGGTCCTTATATCACTAAGTGAAGCCCAGCCCCACCCCGCCTAAACAAAGCCAGCCACAGCAAAGAACCCGACCCCCCCTTCGCATACCCGCGCGCGACCCGTTTTCCATCCCTGCTCCTCTCTCCCTCTATATATAAGTGATAAACCCTAACCCTAACCTACTCACCTCGACCGCCGCCACCGGAGACCACACCGCAGGCCGGAGAACGTACAGCAGCCGCCGCTCGCACGGCCGCGCGTCATCCATGACAGCAGAAAATTATAGCAACGTGCCTCTTTCACGCGTTGTTTCCCGCCTCCTCGCTCACCCAAATTTAATCCCGTCTTCACCGGTATGATCCCCACCTATCCCTCTCTAAATCTCGTAGATTAGTTTCCTTTGTTCAGCACGTAACCCTAGGTAAAAATTGACGCCATGTTGGAGAAAAATCACAACTTTTACGCTGTAGAAATCTGTTGCGATGACCCATGTTCAAGGACTCGTATCTCCCACCACAGAGATCCAAACCTAGAAATTCTTTTTGCTATGCGAAGATCATATGACCGAGATTATTTTCTGTTAATTACATTATTTTAATTGGTGTTATATGCTGAAATTAAATTAGTTTAAAAATCCATAAAAACCTGTTTTTGAGACCTTCAAAATTTGTGATACGGAGCGTGTCCCGCCAAACGGGACCGCCCCATCGTGTACCAAGTGGTATCATGCTGGTCCTGTGATCCAAGTTTCACATAATTCTGAGATAGTTAACCAAGCTGCCTATTTGTGGGCCCCACGGTTGACTTTTTGGGCGAATTTGTGTTCGACTCACCGGAATCCAAAATTAGACGTACCGTTGAGTTCTTATTGACGTTTAGAATTGGTTTAACCTATAATTTGTCCCTTTTAGAGACCTTTACGCCGGGCACGCTTTTTGGTGCAAAGTGGGACACATGTGGGCCCCGTTTTGACCCGAAATTACTATTTTGCCCCTGTGTTCAAATTGGACGAAAGGGTAGTATTTTCTAACTATCTCGCTTATTTTGGGAATGTTGGTGATGTTTATTTCAGCATCCGGAGACGTTCATTCTGAGGCTGTAGTTTCTGATCCTGTGTGCTTGAGTCCTGGACGTTACACTTTGCAGCTTTCTTACCAGGCAAGATATCTTGCCAAATTGCTTACAGTACTTTTGCATGCTTATTATATTTTATATATTTATTACATGTGTGTTTTTTTAGTCATAATTATATACTATATACATATTGACACACACTTGACACATAGTATCATGGGAGGGAAGGACAATCAGTAGGCGTATGAGCTATAACCACTCTGGTAAACCGTAGTAACTAGCACGCACTATGGTAGTCGTGTCCGATGGTCGCTGCCCCCGCGGTATGTCGATTGATGGTGTCACGAGGGTCGCTACTCCCGTGGTATATCGGCTGATGATGTTCCTGACGTGTGTGTGAGTTATGAGATTTAGATCGAGTAGCCTACCCTTGCCCATACGTCGAAAAGTTGTCCTCATTTGCATTCATATAGATTGTCTTGTACAGGATACTTATATACTTTCAAACATTATATATTTTTACTGTATTCAATTGGCTTGCTTCTATGTATCTTGTTATGTCCCTCTGAGGACCTGGTCCATTTCCAGGTGTAGATGTTCATGACTATTCGCAGGAGCACGGATCGGGACTTACTACTTATCTCTTCCAAGGAGGTCTTACCTTCTGAGCATCATTGATTATCTCTAGCGATAGATCTCTTAGCCGATACTCTTATATCATCATCTTATTTTATATTAGAGATTTACTCTTCTCTCTCATTTTAGTTTTGGATATAGTCTTTGGTAGTGGATTTGTCTCTACCCGACTATTATTTTGGATATTTCAGACTCATTATTCTAGTTTATTTATTTCTTTTCTATGACTTGTTGTGTGGATGAGATTAGTATTTCTGTGACTTGTGACTATATATATACCACATATGAGTTAATATTCATATTACAGCGTACGTATGTATTATGGTATCCATATATTGGAGTTGCCATATACACATGGCTAGCATGCTTACGTGTTTCTGGTCCTACATATTTTGGGACTGGGGCGTGACATATTTTTGTGGTGGCCCATGCAGGTCGAGAGTATATTATCTTGGTTACGTTACTGTACCAAGCAAGCCTGCAAATATGATTAGAGTATAGGATCTCATCCACATTTGACTATGACTCACCTTTCTTCTAGTCTGTTATATTTAGATAATTGTATCCTGCTTGATTCATGTGCTTCCCTAATAGTTTCTTGAGTATAGCCTTCTGCAAGAATATAGGAATCCTTGTTATTAGGATGATAATTAGGATAATATTCCTACTAAGAATACAACTAGAATATTGACACATCACTAAGTTTAGAATACCTAATGAACCCTAGCATCCCTTACCTGTAGGTTAATTGACCACTATCCCTTGATATATTTATGAAGGACTTGAGAGTAGTATAGACACGACTAGACTTAGTAAGAAATTTGACCATATTGTTTGACCCTAGTATTGAGGAACCAATAGAAATCCAAGATTGAACATTAGGACTAAACCTAACTTTCATAGTGATATAATATTAGAACTATAAATTTAGATCATTGTCTTGATATTAGCAGAACAGTACCTTAGGAAGCCAAGAGGAAAGAATATAACACTTTCCTTGATCATACCTCGAACACAGAGATTAGCATACCACATTTCCCTAGAAAATCATGATATTATCAAGAGTCTCTCTATTTAATTTTATATCTTGTTCCTCCGAAATCTTGACGCTCGCTATTGGTGCGACGACTAAAATTTTCTTTCATCTTTCAATTTGTGCCACCTAACCCTTCTGATTGTAGGCCAAGTGATTTTCTTTTATGTTAGGATACATAGTTTGGTAGGATTGTAGTTTGTTAATCTTAAATTATGTGCTTAGTAGTTAGAACTTGATAGTTGAGTTGTTCATTTAGATTATGATTTTATGATTATCTTTTAGTTTTAAATCACGTAATTTGTACTTTCACTCATCATAATCCAGCGTACCTATATTTTCTGTACAACCTCGACTTATGCTGCTATTATAGCCTTGTTTTGCAAGTTTATTCTTTTATCGAGCTTGTTCATGACATATGTATTATTGGGGGCCCACACTAATACATTGTATAAATCAGAATTAGTGTATTATGGTCTGATCAACCTTAGTGCGCTTGGTTCGATCTTTGTATCACTACTTTACGTGGATTGAGATATAGTTGACTTAACTTGTTAGACGAATATAATTGCCCTCTAGACTGGTCAGAGCATATCATGTCAGGTACATAACTGATCTGATGTGAACATGCGAATAAAAATCTACCAAAATAAGACTTCAATCCACAACTGCCTTGGCAACTCCCTTTCAAATTCTCTAATCCCTTTGAATCTCGTACTTGTATTCTATCACCTCCTCCTTGAACTCTTTATTATTGTTTTTCGTCTTCCCCTATTTCGGAAAGACGAACATCCGTGCTTAGTATAAGTTTGATACACGAATAGTACTAGATATATCCCATAGGCCAAGCACTCATGATGACAAATAAGGAGCGCAGGCATAGGAAGTCGAGATACAGGTACGATTGTAAACCCCCTCGACCAAAAAAAAAATATTTTAATTAACTTAGATAGCATGATTAGGGTTATTTTGGTCCTAATTAGAATTTATTATACATAGTATTAAATATTTGTTCAGTAATTTTATTACTTAGGACGCCTTACCGTTGTCCCGGTATTTAGGACCCTACACTAGCTGTTACCCTGAAACAAATTCTATACACTTTGCCTAGACATACCAACCTACCATAATGACCTTTGTGCAACCCCCGGATACTGATTTTTGTGCCTGAGTTTAGTCGCACAAAAGTCGATACAAACGTACGTACGTAAATTAAATTAATTGTATATTTACGTTGTTGTCCGTCCCAATCGAAATTGAGACCCAACCTCAACCCGTTTTGACCAACCCCAGTTATTATATTATTATACTCTAAGCCTACCACACCCAGGATGCTTGTGCCACCCAATTTGGACCCCTGGTATTTATTAAATTAATTTAGGGACACCCGGTGCATTAATTATGATTTAATTAATGTAGTGAACCAACCTCCCTCAAATTAGACCCAACTCCAACCCAAACCCACACACACACCCACAAGTCTCATGCAAAATACCATACACCATCCTAGCCCAATACAAAACACCAAACATGGTATTTTGTCACATCAAATCCCCAATTCCAGAATTTGTGCAAATTCTAAATTGTTCAGGGACCTTTGTGCAAATTTGTAATGAGGTGCCCCCCTCTCATTGGTCCAACCCCATGAAGAATGAGACCCCCTTCCCTTGACCGGTCCATCATAATTTTCCTCCCATTTTTATGTACCTACATTACTTTTTGGGGACATATCTCCATCCTACAATTTGAACCCCTAAATCCTAGCCCCCCCCCCTCATCATGATGAAGCCTCCCCAACTCCCCAAAAATAACACCCAGTCGGCCTTAATCCCTAAGCAGCCCCCCCCCCACTCTCTCTCCTACATATACATCAAGTTACATCACATTAATACACACAACCCAAGAAAATCCTAAACAAAAACCCTATTTCTCTAAACCTACACCACACAGCCCGACCCCTACCCATCTTTCCCGCCGCCCTCTCCCGGCCGGCCACCGCCTCCGGCCACCCCCGCGACGACCCTACACCCTCCGACGACCTTTCCCCCATCTACCACCACCGCGCTCAGCCACCTCGCTGTCACGCCCCAGTCCCAAAATGACGAGGGACTGAGCACGTGCACAATGGCCAGCAGCACGCACCGATGGACAACCCAATTTAATGGATCCATCAGGACATGCTTAAGCTATAGTCTAACAGTAAGATGTTACAAGTCTCAGGTATTTCTAATCTCATCCACAGAATAAACACAGATTAATTGCTAGAGTAATGCAATGGAAATAAATAAGCAATAAATAAGATTATCTCGGGAAACAATCCGAGAATTAGTCTGTTACATTCAGAGGAAAATAGACAGGAAATAAATGCTGAAAATGGAAATACTGTGTAGATGAGCCGGTGCTCAGGAGAAATCTTCGGCCAATATCTCGTTCTCTGTTCCGGGTTCTGCTCCAAGGAGTGCTCCTGTACCGTACACCTCGGGGTAGTTCTCCTCAGCTATACCTGGGGACATAGTCCATTCCAGGTCCTCAGGGGACATAACAAGGTACAGAAAATACAAGCCAAAATATATGCAGTGCAGCAATAAAATAAACAGCAGGGTAAATATGTAAACCAGCTAGTGATATGCAAGTGAGAGTTTTAGTCATACTCAGGCTGAGACTACTACAGGATCAGTGTCGAAGAAACCATAGCAGTATTTTCTCGAAGAGCCAGTAAGGTACCAAAGCTCTGTATCAGAGTCTAAGGCACCGCCAGATAACAGTATTTATATTATAATATATTCAGCCTTGATATGATAATACTCTCCCCATCCCATGTAATCTCACGTCACAGTTCCAGAAAATATCAGGTACAAGTCACGCAAGTTTGAACTAATGCAATGAGTCAGGCTAGAATCTAAGCATGTAAACTGGAAATGACATGAAAATGTAGCCTATACGGAATCACCAGGTATATCTCAGGCAATTCCGTCACATGAAGAGTGTCAGGTGCCCTGGGTTGAGCAGTTAAACAAGTTCACATATGAAGCTACAGAAATTAAGTAAAATACTATAACCAGAAATATCTGAGAATTGGCAAGCTTTACTTGCCCACTGATGTATAACTAAGTCCAGGAGATAGGTAGCAAAGCTGCAAGTTTTGGCAAGGTACACTTGCCTGTGGTTCCGGCTCTGATTTCGGCTCTGACTTCAGTTGGATTTGCAGACGGTACTCCGGTTGCTGAAATAAATATCACCATCAGATCCAAAAAATATCAATCAGCTAGAAACGCCTGTCCTTGAGTCCAATTTGGAGACAAGGGCAAAAATGGCAGTTTCGGACCAAAACGGGATCCACCGGTGGGCCCGCTTTGCACCGAAAAACGTGTCAGGGTCAACGGTCTCCAAATTTACCAAACTTAGTGTCAACAGGTCAGAAACGCTGATACAAACCCAGCGAAACTTTTAGAATTGAATTCCGATGAGCCGATCACAAAATCGCCCGTCGAACGGGGCCTGTGGGGCCCACGACATGCGATTTCGTCAACGTTCTCAGAATTGAACCAAACTTGACCCACAGGACCAGCGTATTGCTACGAGTCCGATGGCACAAGTTTTGTCTCGATCCAACGTGTGTACACAAAGTTAGGACGCGATCCAGAAAGTACGGATACGGGGCGATGTCCGCGGATACGCGTTGATCCCGGTGTGCACGCACATCCGAATCGACTTCTGCGAAATTCCACACGTCCGTATCGACGATGCGCACGTATCTGTGAAGACCGTGCGCGACCAAGTCGTCCCGTTTGGCGGGGCGTACTCAGTTCCGGGGTGAAATAGGGTCTGGTTTTTTTCCTGTTTTTGGATCGCGGTGTGCGATCACTACAGGATGCGATGTCCCGAGCAGTTTATCCGGACACCGAGACGGTCATACAGGCTTCGCAACGCAATTCACGGAATCGAAAACGGAGCTACGAGCAAAAAGTTACAAGTACCTGAAGGGGACCCGAAAATAGGGTCGAATCGTGTCCGACACGTGTCGGATTCGAAACCGAATTAGGGTTAGGGTTAGAGATTGGGTTCGCCGGCGGCGGGGACGGCGGCTGGGCGGCCGGGCGGCTGAGACGGAGGGCTGGGTGCACTCGGCGGAGGCGGCCGGAGCAGCGGCGCTGGAGCTGCTGCTGCTGGCGGCTGTCGGCGGTCGACGAGGAGAGGGAGGGAGGCTGGGCTGGGCAGGGTGGTGCGGCGGCAGCGTCGCAGCGGTGGGCGAAGGCGAAGGCGGTGGCGAGGGCGACGACGGAGTGGTGTGGTGGCGGTTCGGGGTCGACGCAGGGGGTTAGCTAGGGTTTTATAGGGCTGCGGCGGGTGGTCGTGGGGCCGAGGGAGGCGGCCTGGGCGGAGTCCTGGCCGCGGGGGAGGCGGGGCTCGCGGGGAGGTGGCCAGCGTGCGGAGCGGCGGGCGGCGCGGCCGACGGGTCCGGCGGAAAACGCGGGCAGTGGGGGCTGGGTGAACGGGTCTGCCGGGTCGGGTTCGGTCGGGCGGACCCGACCCGACCCGATAGGGGAGCGGGCTGGGTCGGCCCAACGGGCTGGGTTCAGTGGGCTTGGGCCGGGCCGGTTTATTATTATTAATAATAATAGTAATAATAATACTAATAATAATAAATAATTAATAAATCAATAATTAATTAATTAATTAATTAATTAATTAAATACTTTTTAGGTGTTTTAAAATAGGTCCGGGGTCCAATAAATTCCAGAAAAATTGTCCTAAGTCCAGTTTTTCATTTTACATCCAAAAATATTATTTTTATAATATTTTAATACTGTTTATTATCATTTAAAAATCATTGAATAATTAAAACCCTGTTTTTAAATTACAGAAAATTCCCAGAAAATTCCAGAAAATTGTGAAAAATCCAGATTTTGAAATTTGAAAAATCAGGGGGTTTACACTCGCCGCCCACAGCCACCCCCAGCAACCCCGTCCTCAACCACAGCTCCACCTTCCCCGAGCTCGAGCCGACCACCCGAGCTCCAACCACTCCGCCACCCTAGCTCGCCCGGCCGCCCAACTCAGCCGAACTCCTCCCCAGTCGACCACCTCCGTCCCCGCCAACTCCCAGCCCCGGTCGACGCCTCAGCTGGCCGCCCTTGCCCCCGCAGCACAGTCGACCACAGACCGCTGCTGTTGTTGCCGACCCCCCCGAGCACTGCCGGAGCTCCGCCCGGCCACCCCCGCCGTCGATGACCAGTCCGACGGATCCCCCTCGACCCCGCCTACCCGTCGGTATGTATAAATACGCATATATATACGATATTTTATACGTGTATTAGGGGCTGCACTTCCTGTATACTGTTATATATAAATATATATAAATATTATGTATTTGGGTATTATATATAAATACAGTATATTATATGTATATGTCTGTATAATACAGTATTCTAAATATGTAAATACTGTATTTTGTATGTTTTATTATATATATATATATATATATATATATATATATATATATATATATATATATATATATATATATATATAGTCTTAAATACCTATTTATGTATTAAAATACCTATTGTGTGTATATATATATATATATATATATATATATATATATATATATATATATATATATATATATATATATATGTATGTATTATATGTAGAATATTATATATTTAATATATATTGTGTTTAAATATATTTTTCTGTGATTTAGTATATTATATATAATATAATATTATTGGTATATTATATATTTGTATTTAAATACTTATACATATTAACATCTAGTATGTATATATATATATATATATATATATATATATATATATATATATATATATATATATATATATATATATATATATATATATATATATATATATATAGATAGATAGATATATGTATGTATATATATTTTTAATATACATTTTATGCCTTGGTGTATTTATTATTTTGTATATATCTAAATAAATAAATAAATATATATATATATATATATATATATATATATATATATATATATATATATATATATATATATATATATATATATATATATATATATATATATATATATATATATATTGTGTATATAAATATATGTATAAATATATAAATATATATATACACTATGTATTTAGTATTTTAGAGTATATGTAAATATATGTATAGAAATATATATATATATATATATATATATATATATATATATATATATATATATATATATATATATATATATATATATATATATATATATATATATATATATATATATATATACATTGTGTAATTAGTATAATTATAGTGTATATATATGTATTAAATAAATATATGAGTATATATAAATATATATATATATATATATATATATATATATATATACTTTGGGTGTATGAAAGTATATATTATATATTAGTACTTTTCCATATGTGTATATATGTACTATTAAACATTACATATTTTTATTATATTTTAATATGTATTAGTGAACACATAAGTATATATGTTATACTATATATACTATCTTTAATGTATATATTTAATCATGTATTATTTTTATGCAAGTATTTATTTTATGTATTAATGTATTATAGTATATATATTAACTAATGAATATATGTAATTATATATGTATGGTGGTATTGATATATAAAATATTTAAATACTATATCTGTGTATTATAGTAGTATATACATATATGTTATTAAATTCCTTATACATAATGAACAATATATATATGTTATATATTATTAATGCATTATGTATATATGTACATATGTCTAAATGCAGTTGTATATATAAGTATATAGGTTACTAAATTATCTATAGTATATATGTGTATATGTGTTAGGTATGTATACTTGTACTAGGTTAACATAGATAATTAATCATGGTGTAAATTAGTGATTTATAATTTTGGATTATCTGTTCGTAGGCATCCGAGACGGTGCTACCTTGACTGCTGGTTCCGGAGCATTGCTTGTGCACACCAGAGTTCCAGGCAAGTATACCTTGCCTTGTTGTTACTGTTTAAATTCATATGTTTATCTAGTTGCATATCTTATTGTTTTAATATTAACTGTGCGCGTCCGAGAAGACTCGGGTGCAGTCAACGAAGGCGTTGACGTTAGGACTTGTGTCTGACCTAGTGTCTAGTGGACCCACCTAAAGTTGAGGAGTTATCAATATGACTTCCCAGGCTTTGACACGTATCTTAACACGTCACAGAGTGAGTTCATGTAGGGACGCGTGCTTCATGATCGACTGGCCATCAGCATGAGCAGCACGTGTGACGGCATTTAGCTTAGTTGTTTATTTCTGTAGCGACTTGCATCATAGTATGAGGTGTCCACGTCGTATTTGCGACTTGTACATTGACATTGGGCGGGGAAGACAATTAGTAGGCGTATGGGACAGACATTTGGTTGCCGTAGTTTCAGAGTAAACTGCGGGGCCGTGAGCCTCAGTGTTACCCGGTTATGGGTCATGTGTTACCCGATTATGGGCTCAGGTTCCCGGTAATGGGCATATATGCTTGTCGATACATCCAGCAGAGGTTACTAGCTGCGCGCTATCATGATCGGTGATGTAGTCAGCATATATATCCTGGCGTTCAGTTTACAGCTAATGCCAAGTACTTAGCCTCTGGCTTGACGCTATACTTTATACCTTTCACCTACCCATACGTACCAGGGTTGTCTTCAAAGTGTATTTTACTTAGCTGGTTAGATTATCCTTGAGTTTACACAGTATTTACTTTATGGCATGCATTTCTGTATACTTGTTACGTCCCTCTGAGGACCTGGTTCTCTTCCTGATCCGGACGAGCACTTGTACCCTACCATCTACGGAGTAGGAGTAGAGACAGGATTCCTGATTGAGGACTTCGAGGCATTTCCAGGAGAGTTCCCGTGATTTGAGTACGTAGCTGCATTGGACTAGAGTTTTCATATCTAGCTAGTGATACTCTAGTCTAGTTATCTTACCTCTTTCTGCACTTTATTTTTATTTCTGTATTTCAGTGGGTTTGTCCCCATTCAGACTGTTTCAGATGTATTATGGATATTCAGACTCTTGTATTTTATTTACCAGCATTTATTTCAGTCTTTATGATATTATATTCTGTGGATGAGATTAGACATTGCCTGCTATATATTAGCATATTAGACTTGTTAGTATTTAAGGACAGCGTAGCACGCTTCGTTAGGATCCATTAAATTGGGATATCCTTCGGAGTCGTATCAGCTGGCCAATGCCACGTGACCTGGTCTCGTGTATTTTAGGACTGGGGCGTGACAACGACCTTAGTTATATGTGTCATTTCATACTCATAACCCCATTGTGACACGAGATCTTAGGTGCATAGTAGCCGTAGAATTATATATAAGAAAGTTTAGCGGTTAGGAGGATATGTTGATATCCTAACTAGATGGCATATCCACGAAGCTAATGGATGACAAGCGTAGCAGTAGTAGCATTCTCTTCCTATCACCATCTCGCCCCTTGGGGTGGCTCATCTTCTCTTCTATATCCATTCCTTATCTCGTGCTTAACTCTTCCTATCATAGTCGTATCCTTTCGTGCCATTATGAATTATTTGATTTACTTCAACCTCACCCTTATTTTGTTAGTTAAAACATAAATATGTTAGTAATGATTAATCACGAAAAGATAAGTTCATAATGATAACCCTCATGTATATGCACTATAGCAATATATGTATTCTTTTATTAATTTAACCCTTAAGTAGCATCATTTAGCCCAATAGAAATCTGTTAGATTGTTGAATTAGTTCATACTTTCAATAGTTTTATAAAGTTAGTCAAGACCTTAATTGTTGCCCTAAAACTTAGACTAAGCTTAGGAAAGAGTTGAAGGCACTTGTTACGAACTGACAACTATGACAATTCGCTGGCGAAGTAGCGACAACTGCAGCTAGACCGATATAGTAGAGTAGTCGAAGTATTTACAGACATATTGGTCAGGTGGCATGGCAGTATTAGACTACGATACTTGACGGGTACAAAGAAAAATTATGGATGTGAGATTCCAGACAGGTATCCCAAAATACTCGACCCAATAAATAAATTTATCCTACAACCTAGACAATAGCCTCAAGAGACTTTGACTACTAGTATAATCATTGTAAGTTGGGTAGTGTAGATGAGTTAGAAATAGAATAGTGCATGGACAATAATTGAGGAAGTGTTAGAATGGCAGACCATGACTTTTAGGAAGTACCGATAGCAATGTAGTGTAATAGCTATAGTGATTATTATGAATATGGGTTAGTGTCAATTTCGAGGACAAAATTTTTATAAGTTGGGTAGAATGTAAAACCCCTAATTCTAAAAATCGTATTAACTATTTAATTAATTATTTAATTGATTTATAGTATTTATTAGCTAATTAGAAGAAATAAATTTTTTTGGATTTTTATTTCTAGGTGATTATGCAATAGAGGATTTATGGAGCGACGCGTAATTTTACCTTAATTTATTCCATGTAGGAGACCTTGTTGACGGATGATATATTTATTGTATGCACTAATATAAAATTTTAAAATTATATATATATATATATATATATATATATATATATATATATATATATATATATATATATATATATATATATATATATAAAGTTTATTAAATAGAAATAGAATAGAATAAAGAAAAGAAATGAAAAGAATAAAAAAAGAATACAAAAAGAATAAAAAGGAAAAAGAAAAAGGAAAAAGAAAAAAGAAAAAAGAAAAAAAATTAACAAAACCCTAAGCCCCAGCAACTAGGTCCTTATATCACTAAGTGAAGCCCAGCCCCACCCCGCCTAAACAAAGCCAGCCACAGCAAAGAACCCGACCCCCCCTTCGCATACCCGCGCGCGACCCGTTTCCCATCCCTACTCCTCTCTCCCTCTATATATAAGTGATAAACCCTAAACCTAACCCTAACCCTAACCTACTCACCTCGATCGCCGCCACTGGAGACCACGCCGTCGGTCGAAGAACGCACAGCAGTCGCCACTCGCACGGCCGCGCGTCACCCGCGACAGCAGAAAATCGCAGCAACGTGCCTCTTTCACGCGTTGTTTTCCGCCTCCTCGCTCACCCAATTTCGATTCCGTCTTTACCGGTATGATCCCCACCTATCCCTCTCTAAATCTCGTAGATTAGTTTCCTTCGTTCAGCCCGTAACCCTAGGCGAAAATTGATGCCAAGTTGGAGAAAAACCACAACTTTTACGCTGCAAAAATCTGTTGCGATGTCCCATGTTCAAGGACTCGTATCTCCCATCACAGAGATCCAAACCTAGAAATTCTTTTTGCTATGCGAAGATAATATGACCGAGATTATTTTTTGTCAATTATATTATTTTAATTGGTGTTATATGCTGAATTAAATTAGGTTAGAAATCCATAAAAACCTGTTTTTGAGACCTTCAAAATTTGTGATACGGAGCGCGCCCCGCCAAACGGGACCGTCCGGGGTGTACCAAGTGCACCAAAAGGTGCGCACAGTATACCCAGACATGTGGGCTTTCTCAGAAACTGGTTCGGACGTGTGTGCGCATCGGAATCAGCCCGTATCCGCAAAAAGTCTCTGTATCGTGACTTTTGTAAAACCTCGCGTCATTTAGTGTACGCTCGTCAGAACGCGACAAAACTTGCGCCATTGGATTCGTGATATCACTCTAGTCCTGTGATCTAAGTTTCATGCAATTCTGAGACAGTTGACCAAGCCGCCTATTTGCGGGCCCTACGGTTGACTTTTTGAGCGAATTTGTGTTCGGCTCACCGGAATCCAAAAATGGACGTACCGTTGAGTTCGTATTGATATTTAGAATTGGTTTGACCTATAATTTGTCCATTTTAGAGACCTTTATCTCTGGCACATTTTTCGGTGCAAAGTGGGCCACATGTGGACCCCATTTTTATCCAAAATTACTGTTTTGTCCCTGTGTTCAAATTGGACGAAAGTGTAGTATTTTCTAGCTATCTCGCTTATTTTAGAAACGTTGGTGATATTTATTTCAGCATCTGGAGACGTTCATTCTGAGGCCGTAGTTTCTGATCCTGTGTGCTTGAGTCCTGGACGTTACACTTTGCAGCTTTCTTACCAGGCAAGATACCTTGCCAAATTGCTTACAGTACTTTTGCATGCTTATTTATATTTTATATATTTATTGCATGTGTATTTTTTCCAGTCATAATTATATACTATATATATGTTGACACACACTTGACACATAGTATCATGGGAGGGGAGGACAATCAGTAGGCGTATGGGCTATAACCACTATGGTAAACCGTAGTAACTAGCACGCACTATGGTAGTCGTGTCCGATGGTCGCTACCCCCACGGTATGTCGATTGATGGTGTCACGAGGGTCGCTACCCCCGCGGTATGTCGGCTGATGATGTTCCTGACGTATGTGTGACTTATGAGATTTAGATCGAGTAGCCTACCCTTGCCCATACGTCAAAAAGTTGTCCTCATTTGCATTCATATAGATTGTCTTGTACAGCGTACTTATATATTTTCAAACATTATGCATGTTTACTGTATTCAATTGGCTTGCTTCTATGTATCTTGTTATGTCCCTCTGAGGACCTGGTCCCTTTCTAGGTGTAGATGTTCATGACTATTCGCAGGAGCACGCATCAGGACTTACTACTTATCTCTTCCAAGGAGGTCTTACCTTTTGAGCATCATTGATTATCTCTAGCGACAGATCTCTTAGCTGATACTCTTATATCATCATCTTATTTTATATTGGAGATTTACTCTTCTCTCTCATTTTAGTTTTGGATATAGTCTTTGGTAGTGGATTTGTCTCCACCCGACTATTATTTTGGATATTTCAGACTCATTATTCTAGTTTAGTTTGTTTTTCTATGACTTGTTGTGTGGATGAGATTAGTATTTCTGTGACTTGTGACTATATATATACCACATGTGAGTTAATATTCATATTACAGCGTACCTATGTATTATGGTATCCATATATTGGAGTTGCCATATACACACGGCTGGCATGCTTATGTGTTCCTGGTCCTACATATTTTGGAACTGGGGCGTGACATCTTCACCACCATCACATCCCCAACTCCGACCACCACCCTCGCCATCACCACCTCCAACCACCATCACCACTGTTGCCCTCACCTCCGACCACCACCCTCGCCATCACCACTGCCAACAACCTTCACCACCGCTGCCCTCACCTCCGACCACCACCCTCGCCATCACCAACCACCATCACCACCGCTGCCCTCACCTCCAACCACCGCTGCCCTCACCTCCGACCACCGATGCCATCACCTCCACGACGACCACCCGAGCCAACCTCCAACCTCTCCGCCGAACACCACCACTGTTACCGTCATCATCATCACCACCATCATCTCCGCCAACCACCACCACTAGCAGACCGTCGTCCTCCTCGCGGTGTGCCACCGCTGCTGCTGCTGCTTCAAGTCGCTACTGCTGCTCTTAAGGCTGCTGCTACTGCTGCGTTTTGTCGCTGGCTGCTGCAGTCCTGGCCCCCACGGTCGAGCCGCTGCCGCAGCAGCTGCTGCAGTTGCTGCGCCTACTGCTGCTGTAGCTATTGTCGTTGTTGTTCTGGTCGAAGCAGGCCCCCGGAGCATCCCCCCGATGATCAACGACCCACCCGAGAGCATCCCCGATGACCGACGACCCCTTCCACAGTGTCCTCGACCATCTGCGGCCACCAGAACACCCCTCCGGGTTGGAGCACACCCCCTCGACAGCAGACCCAAGCTGCACCCCATCACTTTGCGTCAAAATTTCTCCATCCACGCTTAATTGATTTTCGAAATGCCTTCTCTGGTATGCTCTCCATGTAACCCTCTTTTATTCAATTGGAATAATTTAATTTGATTTCTATTGTTAGTAATTTGAGTGCCAATTCATGAGAAAAACTGTTTTATAAAATAATAAAAAATTCCTGATATGGAGTTGGTCTCGTCAAATCGGACAACCATGTCGCGTACCGATTGCACTGAAAGGCACGTACGGTATTTCTCGACGTGTGGGATTTTGCGAAACTCGATTCGGACGTGTGTGCGCAATGGAATCAACCCGTATCCGTCAAAAGTCTTACGTATCGGTATTTTGTAAATTACCCAATTACTTTGTGCACGCTTATTGTATCGTGATGAAACTGGCGTCATTGGGCTCGCGGTGTTTGACTTGTCCTGTGACCCATGTTTTGCCTGATTCTGAGACAGTGACTGCCTCGCTGTTTCGCGGGCCCCGCGATCCGTTCCAACAGGCATTTTTGTGATCAACTCACCGGAATCCAAATTTGGATATACCATTGAGTTCATATCATCATTTAGAATTTGTTTGACCTATAATATGCTATTTTTAGGGACCTTTACTTCTGGCACGTTTTTAGGTGCAAGGCGGGCCCCACTTTTGGACCCCGTGTTGACTAAAAACTGTATTTTTGTTCCTGTGTCCAAGTTGGACGTCTGAATATGCTTTTCTGAGTATCTCACTCATTCTGGGACTGTTGGTGATATTTGTGACAGCATCCAGGGATATCTGCTCCAGTTTCCATCTTGCGCTGCTACTTCCCTGGCGAGTTCGTGTTCGAATCTTCGCCTGGCTTTCAGAAAAGTATACCTTTTCTTATAGTACTGTTTAAATTTAGTTAATATTATATATTGTGCTCTAAATATTATATAACTGTGCGCATCCGAGAATGATTCGGGTGCAATAGACGAAGGCGTCGAGTTAGGACTTGTGTTTGACCTAGCGTCTAGTGGACGTACCCTAAGTGACATAGTTATCATTATAACTCTGAGGCCTTGACACGTATCATTCCATGTCACCGAGTGAGTTCATGATAGGACACAGGCTTACACACTTGACTGGCCATCGGTGCGAGTAGCACGTGTGATGGTATTTAGCGTAGTTGTATGGTTCTTAGTGACTTGCATATAGTTACGAGATATCAACGTCGCAGTTGAGACTTGTACATTGGCATTGGGCGGGGATGACGACTAGTAGGCGTATGGGACACCTACCTCATTTATACAAATATCGCATTCTTCGGAGCGATACAGACGTATATACTTATGCAGATACTGTATTCTTTGGAGCATTGGATGTTACATGTGTAGATACCACGCTCTTCGGGGTATTGGACGTCGTGCAAATACCATATTTTTTTAGAACGTTGGACGTATTTACTTATGCAGATACCACACTCTTCGGAGCGTTGGATATTATTATATATGCAGATTACCCAAGATGAGGGGCATATGTCACGATTCGATTCCGTAGAATCGTTTGAGGCGTCCCCCGAATCGTGACCGCCGTGCGGGCCTGGGGTTGCGCCCGCACAAGGCTTTAATGATTTGCATACCAAGCACATATTCAGAGTACGCAGATAAATTGAAACACAGATTTAAAACATAGAAAAGTTCTCTTTATTGATAATGAACATCTATTACAAACTCCTGAACGAGTCAGCTATATTGCCGCACGGGCTTACAAAAGTGTTGACTCAAAATAAGATAGCAGTCATGTACATTACATCCCTTTATAAACTCAAAATGATAAAGACCTCCAGGCTGGAGGACGACTTTGCCACGAAGCTGCATTGTGTATAAAAAGTTGCAAGCTTCTTCTTCGAGTACTTCAAAATGCTTCAAGGGCGCGGTAAAGATGCGCCAATAGCTGGACTGGATCGGGAAAGACGACTTCGGCTCCTCGCTCGGTTCTCCTTGGTGCGGAGAACCTGTTTCAACGAGGGTCAGCATGTCGAAACATACTGGTGAAGGCGAGCTAACCGAACTATGCCAATCAACACGTTATTTTAATGAAGCATGCATATTTGTGGGTTTCTATCTTGCCTTAGTTCATTTACAAGTAAGCAGCATATAGAAATTACTGAAATGAATGTGCCACCGTTCGGTGGATTTTACCTGCCCGTTTGAATTACCTGCACAATACTTATCATGCCTTCCCTGCCACGAAGACACAAGTTAGTTTGCAACAGGTTTAAATATACAGTGGATCACTGGCGGGATGCCATAATGGACGATTTAATCTTGAACGAGGATGGAATGCAGCAAAGATGCAGTAGTGGCTACAAACCATCCCGTCCAGATGCAATAGACTACAGTAAAGTTCTGTCCGGATCGGATCGGTGCCAGTGCCCCAGCGACCGTCCACAGGAACCAGTGACCTTGTGCACAAGTTGTCCGTGATCAAATCGGTATTGTTTTATTAAGTTAACAGTTCATGCAGTTGAGGCAATGCCAGTTCAGGACAAGCAGTATTATGATTCAGTTGCATAGCCTCTCGATTCAGTATATTTCATAGCACAATTTTAAAGAAGAACAAACATTCTAACTTGTATTTATGTATATGATAAATGTCCCAAACGAACAAGCATGCAGGTAAGTAACCGTTTACGAGTTTGATTGACAAGCAGTATTAACCAAGTCTATTCTCTTTTTGTAAACCCCCTGATTTTTCAAAATTTTAAAAACTGGATTTTTCACAATTTTCTGGAATTTTCTGGGAATTTTCTGTAATTTAAACACATGATTCTAATTATTCAATGATTTTTAATTGATATTAAATAATATTAAAATATTATAAAAATATTATTTTTTGGTGTAAAATGAAAAACTGGACTTAGGGCAATTTTTCTGGAATTTATCGGACCCCGGACCTATTTTTAAAACACCTAAAACTATTTATTTAATTAATTATTTATTTATTTATTAATTGTTTTATTATTATTATTAATATTATTATTATTATTATTTTTTAAAAATAAACCCGAGCCCGGCCCGGCCCATTGGGTCAAACCGGGCCCAGCCCCACCCGGCCCAGACCCTGCCTAGCGGGTCGGGTCGGATCCGCCCGCCCGAACCCGACCCGACCCGGCCCTCTCTCTCTCCCCCACGACTCCCTCCCTCTCTCCGCGTCTCGCGCCGCCGCCGGCGCAGCGCCGCCCGGCCAGCGACCCACGCCCCTCGCCTCGCCACGCCACCCCCTCTCTCCGCCTCCCTCGGCCCTCGCCCCTCGCTCTCCACCCTATAAATCCCCCCCCCAGATCGCCTCCTCCGCCTCGAACCACCGCCATCCGCCGCTGCCCAGCCACCCAGCCACCGCCCGCAGCGCCGCACGCCACCGTCGACGTCTCCGCCCGCCTCGCCGCGCCCAGCCCTCTCCCCGGCCACCGCCTCTTCTCCTCCTCCTCCACCGGCCTCCGGCTCGCCGACGACAGCGGCCACCGCAGCAACAGCGGCAACAGCAGCAGCCAGCGCCGCCCTGGGCCACCCCCGCGCCGCCGCCTCCGCCCGAGCGACGCGTCGCCCACCGCCGCAGCACCCCCGGCCCCCTCCGCCTCAGCCCGGCCGTACAGCGCCGACCCTCGCCGGAAATCCCCTAGCCCTAACCCTAACCCTAATTCTTCCCTGTGTCCGACACGAGTCGGACACGTGTCGGACACGAAATCGACCCTGGTTTTCGGGTCCCCTTCAGGTACTTGTAACTTTTTGCTCGTAGCTCTGTTTTTGATTCCGTAAATTGTGTTGCGAAGCCTGTATGACCCTCTCGGTGCCCGAATAAACCGTTCGGGGCATCGCGTCATGTGGTGATCGTACACCGCGATCCAAAAACAGGAAAAAACCAGACCCCGATTCACCCCGGAACTGGGTACGCCCCACCAAACGGGATGACTTGGTCGCGCGCGGTCTTCACAGATACGTGCGCGTCGTCGATACGGACGTGCGGGATTTCGCGAAAGCTGATTCGGGTGTGCGTGCACACCGGAATCAACGCGTATCCGCGGACATCGCCCCGTATCCGACTTTTTTACAATTTACCCTAACTTCGTGCACACACGTCGGATTGAGACGAAACTTGCGCCATCGGACTCGTAGCGATACGCTGGTCCTGTGGGTCAAGTTTGGTTCGATTCTGAGAACGTTGACGAAATCGCGTGTCGTGGGCCCCATAGGCCCCGCTCGACGGGCGATTTTGTGATCGGCTCATCGGAATTCAATTCTGAAAGTTCCATTGGGTTCGTATCAGCATTTTTGACCTGTTGACACTAAGTTTGGTGAATTTGGAGACCTTTAACCCGGACGCGTTTTTCGGTGCAAAGCGGGCCCGCATGTGGACCCCGTTTTGACCCAAAACTGTCGTTTTTGCCCTTGTCTCTAAATTGGACCCAAGGACAGGCGTTTTTAGCTGATTGATATTTTCTGGATCTGATGGTGATGTTTGTTTCAGCAACCGGAGTACCGCCTGCAATTTCTGCCGAAGTCAGAACTGCAAACATAGCCGGAACCACAGGCAAGTGTACCTTGCCAAAACTTGCAGCTTTGCTACCTATTTCCTGGACTTAGTTATACATCAGTGGGCAAGTAAAGCTTGCCAAATTCTCTGATAATTCTGGTTAAAGTATTTTACTTGATTGCTTGTAGTTTCATAAGTAACTTGTTTAACTGCTCAACCCAGGATACCTGACACTCTTCATGTGACGGAATTGCCTGAGATATACCTGGTGATTCCGTATAGGCTACATTTTCATATCATTTCTAGTTTACATGCTTAGATTCTAGCCTGACTCATTGTATTAGTTCAAACTTGCGTGACTTGTACCTGATATTTTCTGGAACTGTGACGTGAGATTACATGGGGTGGGGAGAGTATTATCATATCAAGGCTGAATATATTATAAATACTTTTATCTGGCGGTGCCTTAGACTCTGATACAGAGCTTTGGTTCCTTACTGGCTCTTCGAGAAAATACTGCTATGGTTTTTTCGACACTGATCCTGTAGTAGTCTCAGCCTGAGTATGACTAAAACTCTCGCTTGCATATCACTAGCTGGTTTATATATTTACCCTGCTGTTTATTTTATTGCTGCACTGCATATATTTTGGCTTATATTTTCTGTACCTTGTTATGTCCCCTGAGGACCTGGAATGGACTATGTCCCCAGGTATAGCCGCAGAGAACTACCCCGAGGTGTACGGTACAGGAGCACTCCCTGGAGCAGAACCCAGAATCGAGGACGAGATAGTTGCAGAAGACTTCTCCTGAGCACCGGCTTCATATACACAGTATTTCTATTTCAGTATTTTATTTCCTGTCTTTCTTCTTAAATGTAACAGAATAATTCTCGGATTTGTTTCCCGAGATAACCTTGTTTAAGATTGCTTATTTATTTCCATTGCAATATTTCTGGCTTTAATCTGTATTGTTCTGTGGATGAGATTAGAAATACCTGAGACTTGTAACATAGTACTGCTAGACTACAGCTTAAGCATGCCCTGATGGATCCATTAAATTGGGTTGTCCATCGGTGAGTGCTGCTGGCCATTGCCACGCCTCTCCAGTCCCTCGGCATTTTGGGACTGGGGCGTGACATGGTTTTTGTGGTGGCCCATGCAGGTCTACGACTAAATTGTTCGGTTTCAACTTAGGGACCGAACAGGCCTGCAATAAAAATAGGATAAGTTTTTAGGATCTCATCCACTTGTTTGAATCATTTTTGATATCTGTATCGCATTCAAATTAATTTATTTGACTTGCATCTTGCCTTGATTCCTGTACGCCTCTTACTGGGTATTTTGGATACAGGGAAATGGACCCACAAGAATGCACCGAGACTCCCGTCGGAATCGTACAAGCTACAGGTGTCACCTATGACGACGAAGTGACACCAGTCGGAGGAGTTCCCTCAACTCAACAGAGCCAGCCGGCAGGTCAACCTACCTCCCGATTCTGGCGCGATGACATCCCGCCTCCGCCGCAGTTCGTTCCACCAACGCCAGTACTCCCACAAGGACAGCCAATTGACGGGCAGCAGATATTCCAAATGATCTACGCGATGATGCAAGCTCAGCAACAAGTCCAACACGAGGCTCAGCGTCGCGAAGCTAATTTCTGGAGGGACAGCGTAACTGTACTGGGGCAGGCCAACCTACTAGCTCGACGGCCATCTACAGGCTCTATCACTGACTTTCGCCAACTGATGCCCCACACCTTTTCTGGAAAAGAGGAGCCCACAGAAGTTCATGAGTGGCTCACCAACATACGGCATCAACTTGAAGCAGCTGAGCTTCCACGGGAACGCTGGATGACTGTCGTCCGAATGCAGTTGACAGGCAACGCGCACCACTGGTGGTTGTCTGAGGAGGCACGACTCGGACTAGACCGAGTCACTTGGGAAGAGTTTTCTAGGCTCTTCCAGGAGATGTATATTCCGGCTATCGCACGATCCGAACTGCGGGACAAATTCAATCACCTCACTCAGGACTCTATGACGGTGGAAGAGTACAACGCAGAATTCATTCGTCTGAGCCGCTTCGCCCCAACCCTGATCCCGACAGAGGAAGAGAAGGCCGAGAAGTTCTTCGACGGACTGAACTTTGAGCTACAGAGACTCATCGGATCCGTCGCACCTACCTCCTACTCAGACATTTTCGCTGCAGCCCGACGCATGGAACGCGTCACCAGGAGGGAGTCTCGCCACAAGCGGCCAATCACCTCAGCACCAGACAGAACATCACCGGGAGAATCTGCAAAAAGATCTCACACGAACCAGCCACCAAGGACAGCTTCGCAGACCCTTCCTACCTGTCACTACTGCGGCAAGATAGGCCATATCGAGAGGGACTGCAGACGCAAGTTGGGATTGTGCCTGATTTGCGGCACCAATCAACACATAGCCAAGGACTGTCCCCAGCATCGAGACGGAGCACCAAGGGCAAACCAACCAGCTTCACCAGCACCGAGGCCACCTCTGGCACCTCATGCGATACTTTTCCAGCAAGCCCAACAGCAGCAGAGGAATCTACCTCAAGGACAAGCTTATGCGCTGACTGTGCAGGACGCTGATGCGAGTAAGTAATTCGTAGTTTTCCGTTTCTAGTCTTGTTGTAGTTCGTGCCCGTTGGTTCGTGACCTCAGCCCCAACCTAGTAATTTGTAACTTGTTAATAATAACCTAGTTTTTATAAAAGTGGTAGATCTTTTGCTTTAACTAGATTTTCTCTGGAAGTGCATAACTTTCATTTTAGGGAAACGGTACTTCCCTAAGTATCTTGTGATGTATTTTCGAACGATACCTGCGACCGTGTCATCTCTGCTGACCGGTTATTCTTTGATTGCGAGGACGCAATCCTCTTAAGGGGGGTAGATTGTAAACCCCCTGATTTTTCAAAATTTTAAAAATTGGATTTTTCACAATTTTCTGGAATTTTTTGGAAATTTTCTGTAATTTAAACACAGGGTTCTAATTATTCAATAATTTTTAATTGATATTAAATAATATTAAAATATTATGAAAATATTATTTTTGGGTGTAAAATAAAAAACTGGACTTAGGGCAATTTTTCTGGAATTTATCGGACCCCGGACCTATTTTTAAAACACCTAAAACTATTTATTTAATTATTTAATTATTTATTTATTTATTAATTGTTTTATTATTATTATTAATATTATTAATATTATTATTTTTTAAAAATAAACCCGAGCCCGACCCGGCCCATTGGGCCAAACCAGGCCCAGCCCCACCCGGCCCAGACCCTGCCTAGCGGGTCGGGTCGGATCCGCCCGCCCGAACCCGACCCGACCCGGCCCTCTCTCTCTCCCCCACGACTCCCTCCCTCTCTCCGCGTCTCGCGCCGCCTCCGCCGCCGGCGCAGCGCCGCCCGGCCAGCGACCCACGCCCCTCGCCTCGCCACGCCACCCCCTCTCTCCGCCTCCCTCGGCCCTCGCCCCTCGCTCTCCAACCTATAAATCCCCCCCCCCCAGATCGCCTCCTCCGCCTCGAACCACCGCCCTCCGCCGCTGCCCAGCCACCCAGCCACCTCCCACAGCGCCGCACGCCACCGTCGACGTCTCCGCCCGCCTCGCCGAGCCCAGCCCTCTCCCCGGTGTAAACCCCCTGATTTTTCAAAATTTTTAAAACTGGATTTTTCACAATTTTCTGGAGTTTTCTGGAATTTTTCTGTAATTTAAAAACAGGGTTTTAATTATTCAATAATTTTTAATTAATAATAAATAATATTAAAATATTATAGAAATAATATTTTTGGATGTAAAATGAAAAACTGGACTTAGGGCAATTTTTTGGAATTTATTGGGCCTCGGACCTATTTTTAAACACCTAAATTATTTATTTAATTAATTATTTAGTTATTAAATTAATTACTGTTTTTAAATATTATTATTAATATTATTATTTCTATTAAATAACCCAGCCCAGCCCGCGGCCCGTTGGGCCGGCCCGGCCCAGCCCCAACCCGGCCCATCCCCTAGCGGGTCGGGTCGGATCCGCCCGACCCGACCCGAGACCCGCTAGCCCGGCTGACCCACACGACCCTCTCCCTCTCCCAGCGTCTCGCGCCGCCCGCTTCGGCCGACCACCCACGCCTCGCCTCCACGTTCCCCCTCCTCCGCCTCCCACGGCCACGACCACCTCCCCCTAGCCTCCTCTCTCCCTTTAAATCTCCTCCTCCTCCTCCGATCTCCCCCTCAGCCACCGCCAGCCACCACCACGCTCCACCGCAACCGACGCCTCCCTCGCCTCGCCGCCTCCCTGCAGCTGCCACCGGACGCCGCCCCTCTCCTCCTCTTTCCCGTCGACGGCCACCCAGCAGCAGCACCAGCAGCACCAGCTCCCCGCTGCCCAGCGCCGCCACGCCGCCTCCAGCGGCGCCGCGAGCCCGGCCGCCGCCTCGCCGCGCCGTCCCCGGCCCCCTTCGCCTCAGCCCGGCCGCCCAGCGCCGCCCCTCGCCGGAATCCCAAACCCAAGCCCTAACCCTAACCCTAATTCGAATTCCCGAATTGGCGTGTCCGACACATGTCGGACACGATTCGACCCTGGTTTTCGGGTCCCCTTCAGGTACTTGTAACTTTTTGTTCGTAGCTCTGTTTTCGATTCCGCAAATTGCGTTGCGAAGCCTGTATGCCCCTCTCGGTGCCCGGACAAATCGCTCGGGGCATCGCGTCCTGTGGTGATCGCACACCGCGATCCAAAAAAGGAAAAACCAGACCCTGTTTTACCCCGGAACTGAGTACGCCCCGCCAAACGGGACGATTTGGTCGCGTGCGGTCTTCACAGATACATGCGCGCCGTCGATACGGACGTGTGGGATTTTGTGGAAGCTGATTCGGGTGTGCGTGCACACCGAAATCAACGCGTATCCGCGGATATCGTCCCGTATCCGTCTTTTCTGCAATTCATCCTAACTTCGTGCACACACGTCAGATCGAGACGAAACTTACGCCATCGGACTTGTAGCGATACGCTGGTCCTGTGGGTCAAGTTTGGTTCGATTCTGAGAACGTTGACGAAATCGCGTGTCGTGGGCCCTATAGGCCCCGCTCGACGGGCGATTTTGTGATCGGCTCATCGGAATTCAAATCTGAAAGTTCCATTGGGTTCGTATCAGCGTTCCTGACCTGTTGACACTAAGTTTGGTTAATTTGGAGACCGTTGACCCTGACACGTTTTTCGGTGCAAAGCGGGCCCACCGGTGGACCCCGTTTTGGCCCGAAATTGCCGTTTTTGTCCTTGTCTCCAAATTGGATCCAAGGACAGACGTTTCTAGCTGATTGATATTTTTTGGATCTGATGGTGATGTTTGTTTCAGCAACCGGAGTACCGCCTGCAATTTCCGTCGAAGTCAGAACTGCAAACATAGCCGGAACCACAGGCAAGTGTACCTTGCCAAAACTTGCAGCTTGCTACCTATTTCCTGGACTTGGTTATACATCAGTGGGCAAGTAAAGCTTGCCAATTCTCAGATATTTCTGGTTATAGTATTTTACTTGATTTCTTGTGGATTTAAATGTAAACCTGTTTAATTGCTTAACCTAGGAAGCGTGCGACGTACTTAGCGTCCGATCATAGTCGGGTGCCAACCCCGTACGCGGTGTTGGGTACGTCACTTAGAGTTGGACATTCGATACCCTTACTCTTGGTACTTGTCCTATCAAGTACAACAGGACCCAGGACACTTGACACTATTCATGAGACAGAATCCCCTTGAGATATTCACGGTGATTCTGTATAGGATACAGGTTTATGGCATGGACAGTTTATTCCTAGACATTATATGACTGCTGCATTAGTTATGATCTTGCGTGTCATGGACATGAGACGTGTGATTACATTGGGTGGGGAGAGACACACAGGCTACAGGCTGTTTTCATATATATATATTATTAGTGTGAGGTCGTAGACTCTCCAGCAGAGCTAGACCCTTTACGTGTTATTACTGCTACCGGCTCCCCAACACAGAGCTTGTAGCGGTCTCAGCCTGAGTTCTAGTGATACTCTCAACTTGCATTTATCACTTAGCTGGTTACATAGTTTACCCTGCTGTTTCATTTATTGTTGCACTGATATGTATTTTGGCATGAGTTATTTTATACCTTGCTATGTCCCCTGAGGACCTGGATTTGGATGATGTCCCCAGGTATAGCTGAAGAGATCCATCCAGAGATACCCCGTACCAGAGCACTCCCAGGAGCTGTACCAGGACCTGAAGACGAGCTCGCACTAGAGGACTTCTCCTGAGCATTGGCCGTATGTAGTCAGTTATTTCTATTTCCAGTTGTTTATTTTCTGTCTATTTGCATTGTTGTACCAGACATATTCTCGGATTGTTTTCCGAGGAATTTATTGAGATTTGACAGTTATTTCTATTTGTATTACTCTGTCTTTAATATGTGATTATCTGTGTGGATGAGAATAGAATAACCCGTGACTTGTAACAAATGCCCTAATTCTTGTTAGACTACAGCTTAAGCATGCCCTGATGGATCCATTAAATTGGGTTGTCCATCGGTGCGTGCTGCTGGCCATTGCGCACGTGCTCAGTCCCTTGGCATTTTGGGACTGGGGCGTGACATGGTTTTTGTGGTGGCCCATGCAGGTCTACGACTAAATTGTTCGGTTTTAACTCAGGGACCGAACAGGCCTGCAATAAAGCTAGGATAAGTTTTAGGATCTCATCCACTTGCTTGAATCGTTCTTGATATCTATTCGAATTAATTTATTGACTTGCATCCTGCCTTGATTCCTGTGCGCCTCTTATCATTTATTTTGGATACAGGGAAATGGACCCACAAGCCAGCAACGAGGCTCATAAAAAAATACCACAACCCGTTGTGGTTACCCAAGAAGACGATGTGATACCAGTCGGTGAAGGCCAATCATCACAAGGCAGTCAAGCAAGTCAGCCTGCCTCAATAATCCATCAAGATGGTATTCCACCCTCGACGCAGCCTACTCCACCGATGCCTTCCTTCCCACTGGGACCGCCTATGGACGAACAGCAGATGTTTTGCATATTCTACATAATGATGCAAGCCTATCAGAGGGTGCAACAAGAAGCTCAACAAAACCAATCGGAGAACTCCATCGATAGAACTAGCTCGGAGTCACTGAGGCCAAACAGTTCAAATGCAACCGCCTTCGACGAGGACGTCCTTACTGCAGCAAGACCCGTGGAGTGCACCACAAGGATCGAGTCCAGCCAAAAGCGGCCGTATGCGTCAGCACCGGACCAATCACAACAAGAAAGAGCTACAAAGCGACCACAGATACATCCACTACCAAGAACAGCATCAGGAGCCTCATTCCTTCCTACTTGTCACTACTATGGCAAGGTAGGCCACCTTGCTAAAGAATGCCGACGCAGACTGGGACAATGTCTATCTTGTGGATCCCAGGAGCATTTGGTAAGAGATTGCCCAGAACGTCGAGAGAAACCAGTGGTGATTCACCAACCAGCCACATCAAAACCAGCCGGAACACCACAGGAAGGAACTCTAAAGAAGTCTCAGCTGCACCAGCCACCCGAAGCATCTCCGCAAGTACTGCCTACCTGTCAACATTGTCACAAACAAGGCTACATTGAGAGCGGGTGCAGACGTAAGGTGGGATTATGCTTGATTTGCGGAACCAATGAACACTTGGCCAAGGATTGTCCCCAGCATCGGGAGAAAGCATTGACAAATCTTCAACCCGCCACATCAGCACCAGCTGGAGCACCGCCGGCAGGAACTGCAAGGGAGTCTCACATACGCCAGCCACCGGAAGCATCTCCACAGGCAATACCTGTCTGTCCATATTGTCGCAAGTGAGGCCACTCCGAGGACGAGTGCAGACGAAAGAAGAGATTATGCATAGCTTGCGGATCCAATCAGCATTTACTAAAAGAATGCCCTGAGCGTCGAGACAGAGCACCAACAGGTAACCAGCAAGTGTTACCAGCACCACGGTCAGCCTCTCCAGCATTGCAAGCTTCACCAATACCGAGGCCACCCTTGGCACCTCAGGCAACCCTCTTCCAGCAGACTCAACAGCAGCAACTGCAAGGACACGGACAAGCTCCAGCGAAGATCGTGGAGAACGCGCCGACTCGTGGAATAGCTGATGCGAGTAAGTGATTAGTAGTATCCGTTTCTAGTCTCGTGTAGCTCGTGCCTCTTGGTTCGTGACCTCAGCCCCAACCTAGTAAATTTGCAACTTGTTAATAATAACCTGGTCTTCATAAAAGTTATAATTTTCTTGCTTTAACTAGATTTTTCTGGAAGTGCATAACTTTCATTATTAGGGAAACGGTATTTCCCTGAAGTCTCTTGTGATGTGTTTTCAAACGATGCTTGCGACCGCGTCATCTCTGTTGACCGGTTATTCTTTGATTGCGAGGACGCAATCCTCTTAAGGGGAGTAGATTGTAAGCCCCCTGATTTTTCAAAATTTTCAAAACTGGATTTTTCACAATTTTCTGGAGTTTTCTGGGATTTTTCTGTAATTTAAAAACAGGGTTTTAATTATTCAATAATTTTTAATTGATAATAAATAATATTAAAATATTATGAAAATAATATTTTTGGATGTAAAATGAAAAACTGGACTTAGGACAATTTTTCTGGAATTTATTGGGCCTCGGACCTATTTTTAAACACCTAAATTATTTATTTAATTAATTATTTAGTTATTAAATTAATTACTGTTTTTAAATATTATTATTAATATTATTATTTCTATTAAATAACCCAGCCCAGCCCACGGCCCGTTGGGCCGGCCCGGCCCAGCCCCAACCCGGCCCATCCCCTAGCGGGTCGGGTCGGATCCGCCCGACCCGACCCGAGACCCGCTAGCCCGGCTGACCCACACGACCCTCTCCCTCTCCCCGCGTCTCGCGCCGCCTCCGCCGCCGGCGCCGCCCGCTTCGGCTGACAACCCACGCCTCGCCTCCACGTTCCCCCTCCTCCGCCTCCCACGACCACGACCACCTCCCCCCAGCCTCCTCTCTCCCTTTAAATCTCCTCCTTCGATCTCCCCCTCAGCCACCGCCAGCCACCACCACGCTCCACCGCAGCCGATGCCTCCCTCGCCTCGCCGTCTCCCTGCAGCTGCTACCGGACGCCGCCCCTCTCCTCTTCTTCCCCGTCGACGGCCACCCAGCAGCAGCACCAGCAGCAGCAGCTCCCCGCTGCCCAGCGCCGCCACACCGCCTCCAGCGCCGCCGCGAGCCCGGCCGCCGCCTCGCCGCGCCGTCCCCGGCCCCCTTCGCCTCAGCCCGGCCGCCCAGCGCCGCCCCTCGCCGGAATCCCAAACCCAAGCCCTAACCCTAACCCTAATTCGAATTCCCGAATTCGCGTGTCCGACACGTGTCGGACACGATTCGACCCTGGTTTTCGGGTCCCCTTCAGGTACTTGTAACTTTTTGCTCGTAGCTCTGTTTTCGATTCCGCAAATTGCGTTGCGAAGCTTGTATGACCCTCTCGGTGCCCGGATAAACCGTTCGGGGCATCGCGTCCTGTGGTGATCGCACACCGTGATCCAAAAACAGGAAAAAACCAGACCCCGATTCACCCCGGAACTGGGTACGCCCCGCCAAACGGGACGACTTGGTCACGCATGGTCTTCACAGATACGTGCGCGTCGTCGATACGGACGTGCGAGATTTCGCGGAAGCTGATTCGGGTGTGCGTGCACACCGAAATCAACGCGTATCCGCGGACATCGTCCCGTATCTGACTTTTTTGTAATTCACCCTAACTTCGTGCACACACGTCGGATCGAGACGAAACTTGTGCCATTAGACTCGTAGCGATACGCTGGTCCTGTGGGTCAAGTTTGGTTCGATTCTGAGAACGTTGACGAAATCGCGTGTCGTGGCCCCACAGGCCCCGCTCGACGGGCGATTTTGTGATCGGCTCATCGGAATTCAATTCTGAAAGTTCCGTTGGGTTCGTATCAGCGTTTCTGACCTGTTGACACTAAGTTTGGTGAATTTGGAGACCTTTGACCCGGATGCATTTTTCGGTGCAAAGCGGGCCCGCCGGTGGACCCCGTTTTGGCCCGAAATTGCCGTTTTTTTCCTTGTCTCCAAATTGGACCCAAGGACAGGCATTTCTAGCTGATTGATATTTTCTGGATCTGATGGTGATGTTTGTTTCAGCAATCGGAGTACTGCCTGCAATTCTCGCCGAAGTCAGAACTGCAAACATAGCCGGAACCACAGGCAAGTGTACCTTGCCAAAACTTGCAGCTTTGCTACCTATTTTTTGGACTTAGTTATACATCAGTGGACAAGTAAAGCTTGCCAAATTCTCTGATAATTCTGGTTAAAGTATTTTACTTGATTGCTTGTAGTTTCATAAGTAACTTGTTTAACTGCTCAACCCAGGACACCTGACACTCTTCATGTGACGGAATTGCCTGAGATATACCTGATGATTCCGTATAGGCTACATTTTCATGTCATTTCTAGTTTACATGCTTAGATTCTAGCCTGACTCATTGCATTAGTTCAAACTTGCGTGACTTGTACCTGATATTTTCTGGAACTGTGACGTGAGATTACATGGGGTGGGGAGAGTATTATCATATCAAGGCTGAATATATTATAAATACTTTTATCTGGCGGTGCCTTAGACTCTGATACAGAGCTTTGGTTCCTTACTGGCTCTTCGAGAAAATATTGCTATGGTTTCTTCGACACTGATCCTGTAGTAGTCTCAGCCTGAGTATGACTAAAACTCTCGCTTGCATATCACTAGCTGGTTTACATATTTACCCTGCTGTTTATTTTATTGCTGCACTGCATATGTTTTGGCTTGTATTTTTTGTACCTTGTTATGTCCCCTGAGGACCTGGAATGGACTATGTCCCCAGGTATAGCCGCAGAGAACTACCCCGAGGTGTACGGTACAGGAGCACTCCCTGGAGCAGAACCCGGAACCGAGGACGAGATAGTTGCAAAAGACTTCTCCTGAGCACCGGCTTCATATACACAGTATTTTCATTTCAGTATTTTATTTCCTGTCTTTCTTCTTAAATGTAACAGAATAATTCTCGGATTTGTTTCCCGAGATAACCTTGTTTAAGATTGCTTATTTATTTCTATTGCAATATTTTTGGCTTTAATCTGTATTATTCTGTGGATGAGATTAGAAATACCTGAGACTTGTAACATAGTACTGCTAGACTACAGCTTAAGCATGCCCTGATGGATCCATTAAATTGGGTTGTCCATCGGTGCGTGCTGCTGGCCATTGCTCACGTGCTCAGTCCCTCGGCATTTTGGGACTGGGGTGTGACACTTTTATCTTGGTTTCTTTTATTATTACTTGGTATCATCTGATCGGGGCAACAAAAATACAAGAGTTTTAGGTGTGAAGACTTGGAAGCAGGGCTAGCTAATCGGGATGGTAGCCACTCACTTAGATTGTTGGAAGGGAGAAGGAAAGAGGCGCTTCACGACTCCGCTCGCAAGCCGCCTACTGCTCGTTCACCTGCATTACGAACAGCTCGATCAATACTCCTTCCTCTCTTTCCAATCTCAGAATTGAAATGCAGTGCAATGAACGAAAACAATGAAAACCATCGAAACCGTTCAAGGAAAACAAGCAAATCCCAAACCTACTCAAAGTACGAAAGCAACAAGCGACATCGAAAACTGAGGCAATAAAAGATAGCAGCGGAGAGGTTCCTCCTGACTCTGCCGCTAAGTTGATCCCGGGGGCACGGTCTACTGAATGTGGGAATCGATTCCGAAGAAACAAATCCATAACGAGGACGAGTTCTTGTTTCAATCTATCCCGATCGAACGATACCGTCTTGTGTTTCTTAGCCACGCTATCCTTACCGGGAGAACGGGGCGCTACAGCATATATGGCATATACTAGCCAGTCACGATAATTGGTGAATTACGTCAGCATATGTCTAGCCTACACTTCCCATACGCACTAAGTTGTCCTCAAATTGCATCCACTTAGGAGGATAGTTCACCCTGATTTACTTTACTCAGTATTTATATTATGGTATGTACTTTTTGTATCTTGTTACATCCCTCTAAGGACCTGGTTTCCTTCCAGGTTATTTGTGTAGTTTTGATAAGGCTTGATCTAGTGGTGTGATGGACATCCTTGCATGTATCATTATAACTTTCCTCTATTACAGTTATGTACTATTTTCCATTATGACTCTGCTATTGTAGCCTAGTATTTATAGGCCAATATTATTCTTTTGGTCTATTCGAATTGCTGTATTATTGGGCTGCAGACTAATGATACGTACCGTTCCCTCTTATAATTTATTTACCATGGATTGAGATTTAGTTTAGTTGTTGCATGGTAGGATTAGATTTAATTTTAGCTTGATCACTTGACCGTGGACAGAGTAGGTGCACTTCGTAGGATCCATAAAATTGGAAAGCCCTACGGAGTCGTACCAGCTGGCCATTGCCACGTATCTGGTCCCGCATATTTTGGGACTGGGGCATGACAGTGCCATGAAAAACTCCCTCTATGGGCACTGCTGTCTGTCCTCCTTGCGCCCGCCTTCTCGACATGTTGGTCGAAAGCGAAGGGTTTGAAGCGCTAGACTTTTGACCTCCCCTGGTAGAGGGGAACTTCCAAGCAGAGTAGCACGAGGCTAAGGGAAACTCTTCCTCCTTTGGTAATTGTACATGTTTTCCAGGACGCTGTCGGATAGGTGCCTTTGGTTGCAGCCGTTGGAACGCCGACTGCTTGTTTGTTGGCACTGCTGCTTTAGCACAATAACAGTTGATGATGATGTTAGCACAGGGGTATCTTGGAGGGGATACCTCACATGTCGTGGTCTCTTACCTCGCTTTGCGCTTGTGGTTGATCATGTTGCGTAAATCAGACGAGGGGTGGTCCACCTTTATACCTTTGTTATGAGCATGGTTAGACCGAGCACATAGGTGTGTAGGTGTTAATTTTGCTCCCGGTCCTGGGGTTCGTACAAGAACTCTCCCCAAGTCATTGATGGAAGACTTTCCATACTTACCTTGTTCGTTTGCCACTGCTGGTCGGACACATGGGTCGGTCTCATATAACTTTTCGTCAGAGGCTCGCATAACAGTTAGCTGAGTGTGCTGACGGCCGGTCGTACGAGCAGTTGCTTGAGCTTGGCGAGCTCGTACTGCCCTGGAATCCTTCGTTCTAGCATGCACTGGTGCATAGTATGAAGAGTCCAAGTTCAGAGCCTTTTCTTTCTCAGCAAGGTGCATCGAGTCAGAGCTGCATGAGATTCGGTTAAAGACGGAAATTCTGCTACTGTGCTGGCCGCATATGGTCTTTTTTTTGCGGCCAGTGAGTGGTGCCGCATGTGGACTTGTGCCCGTGGCTATAGATTTATGCGGCTTCTGTTGTTGCCGCAAGAAGCTTGTCTCAGCAACCAAACTTCTGGCATCGTAGTATTTTTCTATGCCAAAGTTTGGTCGCTGAGTGCCTTTTCTGACTGCCGCTTGAACATGGTCAGTCTGGGTGGACGCATAATGTGCGTCTGCGGCAACAGTAAGAGAGGTGGGGAGCGTATGCTCCATAGTTGGGTGAGGCACAACGACCTTTGCTATCCAAGTTTTGCGGGTCTTCTTAGGCTTTGCTTACCTTGGAGAAGGACTCGCGCTGCCCCCGGAGAGCATGTTCTCGAATGCTTGCTGGTCGAAACGCACCACCAGCATCATTTGGGTTGAGTCCAGCTTGGCCGCATTGGACTGCATCACCGTCTTCTCATCAGAGAAAAAGTTGGTCCCCAGCAGAGTCATCATCTTGTTCGTCATCCCAAGTTTTGGACGTTAAAATAACAAACAAAGAAGTACAAAGAGAACCTAGACAGAAACTCGAAGTACAATATTTTGATCTGGATAGTGACGATGGACAAAGAGCGTTGTGGCGGCTCCTTTACTCCGTTGATGGTCCGATGAGGGAATGAGGATGCTCTCCTTTCTTCTCTCTCCTAAGATTGTGTGCACGTATGTATCTGGCCGGAGGATTATAGGGTATGATACCCTCGCTATTTATAGTCGTCGTATTGACGGACTATCGATGCCGCATATGGCTATGTTTAGTGGCCGCATAGGGCTCTGTTTGGTGGTCGCATAGGACTCCTTCAACAGAATATGGTTGTAATCACAGTCGTATGCTTCAGACAGACTGCCATGTGGTCTCGGTTAAGATATATTGTTGAAGAGATATCGGAACTGTTGTGTGCGTGACTCGATCAACTGGACACTTAGTCAGCACTGACGGTGCAAGAAATCGTCTTCGGTTGTAACAAAAAATCCTGTGAGTCGAGAGCCGCATAACATCTTAGCCGCATATTGTGGCGGTCGCATAGGAGCTCTCGTTTGGCCTTTAATCGTCTGGATGCTCTGGCCGCATTTTGGTGAGGCCGCATGCAAACTCTCGTATGGCCTTGGTTGATAGACACTTTGGCCGCATGGCGTTGTGGACGCATGCAAACTCTCGTCTGGACTTTGGTCGATGGACACTTTGGCCGCTTAGCGTTGTGGCCGCATAGGGCATAGCCGTATAGGATGGAACACGTAGCATAGAATATCTGACGAGGTCATTAATGCACTAATGTCACTTTCTGTCTCTTCTTGAGCCATCGTTTTCATGAATCTCGAAGCGTCAGCGTGAAGAGCGATGTGTCATAGTCCGACAGTCATCGACTGTTGTGTCAGGGGGTTTTATGCGGACTCCCTGCTCTGCGGTCATTCGGGCCACATAGAGTATACTATGCGGCTCCTTGATCTTTGGTTTGACCAGGGCGCGTATAGCTTCTCTGCGGCTTGGTCCTTCAGGCCGCATGTTGCCTCTCTGTGGCTTGTTTGTTCAGATCGCTTGTGGCTTCTCTGTGGCTTGGTCATTCAGGCCGCATGTGGCATCTCTACGGCTTGGTTGTTCAGGCCGCATATGACTTCTCTATGGCTTGGTTGTTCAGACTTCATGTGGCTTCTCTGCGGCATGGTTATTCTTTTGAGGGGGCATGACTCTATGCGGTCTGCATAATTTTTTCATGCTTCTACATGCACCAACCTAGTTTTTTTCGTTTGTGCGCCAACCTAATTTTGGTCGCTTGTGCGCCACTGCCTAGTTTTATTCGTTTGTGTGCCACTGCCTAGTTTTAGTCGTTTTGTGTGCCACAATCTAGTTTTAGTCATTTGTGCGCCAACCTAGTTTTATTCGTTTGTGCGTCAACCTAGTTTTATTCGTTTGTGCGCCAACCCTGTTTTTGTTTATTTTTGCACCACTGTCCAGTTTTGGTTGTTTATGCTCCAACCTTACTTCTATGTGTTTTGTGCGCCAACTTGCTTTGTGCGTCTACTGTTTTCTGCGCACGTTGAGCCATGTAGATATAGCCATGTATGCACTTATTATTTTAATTGTTAATTAGATTACTTTTTCTTGATCACCTTATTATATGTTGGATAGAAATAGAGGCATAGTTTAACTCGGGTGACGTTCTGCAACCCATTATTGTTTGGTTTAAGAGTTGTTGATCTGATTTTGAGGGGTTCTCGCACTACTCTTATTCTCATTCATCGATATAATTAAGTGACAAATTGATGTGACCAGTATTAGACTATCATGTCCTGAATAACTTGCTATCTGATGACTTGTCCTTGATCTATATACTAGAACTTGTTCCGCCCTGACTATTGTATCCGTGCTGATACACTTGATCGCACCAAGAGTGCTACTATATATATATATATATATATATATATATATAGTGAGTTGTCGTGCCACATACTCCTGCTACGTGATATATGTAATTATATTTCATGCACGGATCTGGTAGTTTGACAGTGACTTTAGCTGTGGCTAGATAATATTAATTGCGCATCACACTTGAGTGAATTCAGATTTAACTTTCGAGTGACAATATTGATTCGTATCAAGAGTGCCCGTACTTAAGGTACGACAATCTAAGAAGGAATATTCATGTGACCACGATATGAGATTCTAACTAACCTAGGGTCAACTAGGCAACTTAATTATAGAGCATTGGGAGGGAACTATATCTCGAGATCGTGCACGTCGAACTACCCTAAATTAGTTGGGAGTAAAGGCTCACCACCACGGATACTGTATATTATCCGCACTAGTGGAGTGCAGTATATGATTTAATTATAAGACCGAGCCAGTATCTTTCCTATAGAAAACCTAGAACTGTTACTGATTATTATTTAGCTCAGGGCCCTTGTGAGGGACTGGTGCATCATTTATATATATTCTTGCTTGTATATCATTGGTTCAGTCAGCCCTGCTCAATTATGACACGATTTGAGAATACTGATATATTTTATTACTAGGATAACCCAGAGATCATATATCAAGCCATAATACATGATTGGCCGTTTAATTTGCTTGTATAGGTGCCTAGCCAGGAAAATGGGCTATCGTAGCATGATGATTCAACCCATATCCTTGTTTGGATGTTGGATTGCGTCATTGCGTTACGATACTCCATGGACTGAAGCTACATTATTTCTCCTTATTGTATCTCTGCTTGTGTATTATGACGTCTGTTGAGTGGGATTAGGGACACAGGCTATTGTGGCATGATAGTTCAACTCATATCCTTGTTTGGTTATTGGGTTACGCTATTGTATTACGATAAACTGTGAACCAAAACTATGGTGCAGAATATTTTAGCTTGACCATAATCAAGGGACGTACTCTATCTTGATAGATATGACACTTTCTATCCTTGTTTGGTGAAAGGGTGTCGCATCATGTCATGGATGGGATATATGTCATTGATTGTTGGCTCATGCATCTCATGCTATAGATCTGGTTTCGTTTCTTCATTTCGTGCTTCCTTTGTGGTACTTGCTATTTGAGGTCTGACCCCACTGGTTTTGCATGGCCAGGTTTAGAGCCAGCACCGGAGGATCAAGCTTACTTCTCTCTCACTAATGACACACACCAGAAGGATGGCTGCTGAGGGTTACGAGTGGATTTCTTATTTCACTGCTCGTCTTTTGTAAACTATATTCTTTTGGGTATTTAGCCAACCGGCACATGTTAGCCGGCAAATCTGGATACTAGTTCCCTACATGACTGTATTTATACTCAGACTGTAGCTGACTCACTGTCATGTATACTTTTGATTGTGTATCTGGCATATCAACTTGTATTGCTAGAACCCTAGAACCTTCTGATGCGGCATTTGGGATGCCTTACAGCTTATTCTGAATGTTCTATGTTATTGCTACTTGATTGAATGATTGAGATATAAAAGTTTTTAACCCTAGGAGACTTGATTGTAGTATGCACCCCTCGTCTCTAGACAACCTTAACACATTGCGGGTTACTTCGGTATTCCGTAAAGTACAGTTGGTCGAGTCATTCCTCCGCTCTCTAGTATTCTGGATCTGGGGTGTGACATCGCGAGGCCGTACAAGCCTCGGTGTGCCCTGTCATCTCCTAGGCCGAATAATTGTCTAGTGCCCCAAGAACCGTTCGAGAGATTACACCTTATGCACAAGTTGTCCTGACCAATGCATGAATGTGACTTCTATAAGATAAAATACTATTATGCAACAATTGAACAATTCATACATTTTTATATTTTTACCTTCTCTTTATACGATCACGGTCGAACCATAGGAGGTTTCTATGTAACTCTCTTCCTTTGCACAACATATGAGTAAGGAACATGTACACATCTATTTGAACAAGCATTTGCAACAATTATATATATATATATATATATATATATATATATATATATATATATATATATATATATATATATATATATCAAGCATGTAATTCATTTCTCTTAGATTCTCTTGTTTAGTGAAGTATCATTGACATAGGGACATGCAGCTCGAGTGAACTAGAGATCATTTTATGAAGGCGTGAATACAAAAGGATTCGTCGATGGGCCGAAGCCACTCGCTGATTGAATCAACGCGAGAGAATGGGAAAGCCTCACGCAGCGATCACTCCTTTGGTTATGCATCCTGAAATTGCACCAACACTTGGTTAGCATCCTTCGATCTCTTTCTCTTACGATTCAAAATGAATGCACAAGCGAGAAAATGAACTATGAAAACCAAATAATCGAAAGCAATATAAAAACGCAAATCAACAAAATCAAGCAGTAAAAACATCCAACAAAAACTCTTGGACTCATTTCAATAGAAGCCGATCCATGAGTTAAAAATGTTCATTGCATTTCGTCCGTGATCGATGGGTGGTAAGGTTTCCCCGATACTCAATTTTCAACCGAGTCAAAGCCATAGGTATTAGTGAACCACTGGAAGCGGGATACTACAGTGATTCAGCGGAATCATGACGTGACAGCGTGGTCCCATGATCCTATACTCGACATGCTTATGTAGATGTTGTGCAAGTGGCGATGAGGATTCCTCAAATACATTTGTTAGATATTAGGATTTTTGACAACCTTAGTTAGTTAACTTGTAGCAAGATGTAACTGTTGATTGGATGTAATCTCTTAATTGTGCATTTACTTTTGTGCTCACATTATGGTTTTTAGTTTGCTTGATTATGTTCTTGTTGGGGAATGTCATAGAGATGTAGTTCTATTCGGTTGAAGGTTCGCGACCCTGGTCTTTGTTTGGTTGAAGGGCCGAGGTCTTGATCCAAAGTGGTTCACATACTTTTGCGTTATTCTCCGACCATATTATCTGCCCTCATTTTTATCATATCATCGTATTTATTTTCCAGTCTACTAGTCTCGAGGAAGTGCATTGGTACATCATTCACCTCAGCTAGCTTTCACTCTTTCTTATTGTTGTCGTCATTATTATTATTGTATTGTTGTTATGTGTTGGGCTTGATCATGTGGGTTTCTATAGGACTATTTCCTTCCCACTGTCCTTGTTTTATTGGTGTAGAGGTGCAACACTACCTTATAGTCAATTCATGGGGTCCTAGTCTTCGATTGTGTTTCTTTGTTATTGTTGTTGTTTTATCATCCACCTTGAGCTACCTCTGTAGTACTTTGCTATTTGAGGTTTGACCCCACTAGTTTTTCTTAGCCAAATTTATTTGCAGAGTCCGATGATGTACCGTATATCTCGCTGGATGGCCCGCCCTCGTAGGACGACAACTTAGAGATGCGAGAAGTTTTTGTTTCTCCCTACTCTTGTGTATATTCTTTTTTGGCGTTTAGCCAAGATAAATATCTAGCCTTTGCTTTTGGGAGTATGTTCCTCTATCTCATGCAACATGATTGTATATATTAGACAATACCTAGTAGTATGATCATGTATGTAGTTGTACTTTACTAGTGTAATATTTTTCCTTTGCTAGTTTCATGATTATGTATCTAAACGTTTTAGATGCCTTACTGTTTTTCATATTATGATAATTCTTGTTCTTTCTTGTTAGTCGGGATTGAGATATAGGATATGTTTACCCTAGGATTGATGTTATATGCATGCTAAAATCCTTTCACTTATCTTGTGGACAACCATGACCGCCATACAACATTCTGGAGTACCTTGTATGACATAGCTATCATTTGTTCGTCTTCGTCTCTTTGTATTTTGGGACTGAGCGTGACAAGAAAGATGACTGCCATGATTGTGGAGAGATGGGTCATTATAAATGAGACTGCAAGAAGCTCAAAGCTGAGAAGGCCAAAGAAGAAAAGACGATCTGGAGGATCTTTCAGATGAAGAAAATATCTTCATCATGGTAACCGAGGCAACAAAAGCTTGTAGCTTACGTCACTACCATGACCGAGTCTTGGACCATGGAGAGTCTTATTATGCCACTCCGTGGAGGGAGGTCTTCTCTACGTATTGGAGAGAGACATTTAAACAAGTGAAGATTGACGACAATAGGACAACGGCGGTTGTGGGCATAATGAACGTGCATTTGGAAGAAGCTTGTCCTCAAGGACGTGAGGTGTGTATCGAGTTTGAGGCTCAATTTGTTGTCGGTCGGGAAGCTAGACGTTGAAGGTTGTCGTAATATATTTGGGGACATGAACTATATGCTTACGAAAGGTTCTCAACTGCTGGCTACGAAGGATTTTGTGCAACTTTTGTCAGTAGTTTCATAACATATGTTGTCAAAAGTCATCCTATTTTTGAACTATCTTTTTAAAATAAATTTGATAAGTTGTCGTTGGCAAACAAAATTTGGTTTCAAAAAAATAAGTCAAAGTAAAGTAGCCAACATAAGCAATCCCATAGCTTAGGTTAGGCTTGGTTTTATATTTTTGCCTCTTTTAAAATGTAATAGCAAATTTTGAAACTTGTCTCCTCCTAATATGGACAAGCTGTAAAAAACAAAAACAAAAGTTCATAACAGACCGAGCGGGGGGATGCACATGTGAAATCGAGGACATGTGGCGGCCGTCCCCCATTTGGTCGGACCGTGGACCCCACAAAATTGAGCCCCCTGCATTCTCCGGGGCACAACTCGACCAATAAGGGGCCGACACGTGTCGTATGTTCACGCGTTGGTTCCCGCGCGGTATGTACGAAACCATTCAAAAAAAATCCAAAAAGAATGAGTTACACACATAAGCCACCAAGGAGTTGTCCATGTTAGAATTGGTGAAGACTTAAAGCATCATTAGTAAGGCCCATCCCATATTTTAGATTCTAGATTCAAAATGTAGGAGCTTATTTTGTAAAATAGTAAGTCACATCCCTAGTTCCAATTTCTATATTTTCGTTCTCATCTCACCCATAGGTGCCAAAGCTTCGTTTGATAGAAAAGATGGAAAAGTGGAAGCAAGAAAAAATAGTATGATGTATTTTTCTTCCATAGGAAAACGAAAAATTATTTCCTTCCTTTGTGTTTGGTAGAAATGATGGAAAAGATAAGAGATCCACTTTCCTTTGTTTGTTATGAAAGAAAAAAAGGAAAAAAATAAAATAAAAATATATATGTTTTACCAATTTTATCCTCAACTAGAAACATTTATTTACCCTTGACTTCATGAATAAATGTTAAATAATACAATTAATATGGAGATATAATTGTTAATTGATATAAGAATGTACTTTTTCTTCCATTTTTTTCTCTTCACTTTTGGAATGATTCAATTTTTTAGGTTATGAGTGAAAAATAATACATCTACTTTTCCTTCCTTCTACTTTTTCTTCCATAACAAACAAGAAAAAATGAATCATTCCCTCCACTTTTTCCTCGTCCATTTTCTTTTTTCTCACTTTTTTCTCCTACCAAACACACCCTAAGAGTTGTGATTTCCAATTTTTAGATTCTAGATTGTATGAACTCATTTTGTAGAACCGTAAGTTTCAATCTGTAGCCAACTTTTTAGATTCTCGATTTTATTACATTATTTTTTTTTCACATTAATTTTTGACCACACAATATTTGAAATCAGAGCTCATTTTATTATTTCCTACTATTTTCATACAATCGAACCCATTCTACAATTTTTTTTATTTTTTATTTTAGATTTCAAATTGTATTGAAGAGTCCAACTACTAATTATTATCTTACCGGAAAGTTCCTGAGTTAAATCCCTGACCTCAATGCAAAGAAAATACATTATACATAACATCTTTACCATTTCTTCTGTTAAAAATAGTCGCAGTTCGAACGAAACTAGAGTGGTTTGTTATTTTAAAATTTCTCCTCTTTTTTTTTTCAAAACGTTTGCCCATCTGGATCCAAACGTTCCCAAAATTTGAATTTCCTCCCATCTCAGCCATCCATCAGGCCTCCACCCACCGTCCGATCCCCACACCTACTTTTAAACACCCATCCCTTCGCCCTCACTTTTCTTCGCTCCCTCCCTCCCTCCCTCCCTCTCCATTCCCAAACCCTAATTCCTTTCCTAGGTTCCTCCGCGCTCCTCCATTATCAGAATGCCGGCGATCGGCGAACCGGAAAGCGCCGCGAGGTCCCGCGTCAGGTTCCAGGATCCCCTCGCGGACGAGCCGGACGATGCCGCCGATCCCGACGGAAGCGAATCGAGCTCCACCGACGCCTCCACGGGAGGAAGCCATGGGTTCGAACTGCAGGAGGACCCTTCCTTCTGGAAGGACCACAATGTCCAGGTACCAAAACGCAAAACTACCACCCCTCTTCTCGATCGACGATTTTGTAAAAAAAAAACGTTAATTTTTTGAGGACTTTTGATGATTGTTGGCGTAGGTCGTGATTCGGATCCGGCCGCTGAGCGGCGCCGAGATATCGCTGCAGGGACACAACAGGTGCGTGAGGCAGGAGAGCTACCAGACCGTTACGTGGACTGGACACCCGGAGAACCGCTTCACTTTCGACCTGGTCGCCGACGAGCATGTCACCCAGGTGAGCAGTGTGTGGAAAAGGAAATAATCGGTCCCGTGTCAAGCAAGTGTCGTGTTGCACCTCGGTGCAGATGCTCTAACGTACATTAGGACATGCCAAAGTTGGTAACTTTTGGGGGCTGATTGTTACCGTGAATTTTTGAGGGGTTTCCATTTAGAAGAGTTCAAGATAGTAAATAAAAAGGGCTAATTTGCAACTAAATGCCCTGCCTTTTCCCGGTTTGCAATTTGCTTTATAAACTTTTAAAATTAGTGTACTATCCTAACCTATTATAATTGACAACCAAATATACTCAAGTTTCAAAGTTGCTATCCGACACTATTAACAACGGTACCCTTACAGAGAAAGGGTAGCAAGTTGCAAATTTGGGACACTTGAGAGTATTTAGTTGTTAATTATAATAGTTTTAAGGAACAAGTTGCAAATCAAGGAAAGTTCAAGGCATTTAGTTGCAAATTAGCCAAAGAGAAAGTATGGGATTGCAACCGGCAACCGTGTGAAAATTAAATGTATTTTAGATGCAAATTAGCATTTGTTTTCTAATGAAAATTTATGGTGCATTTCTTGATATAATCATAATATAGAAAGCACAAACACTCAAAAAACGGTGCCATGTCAGTGTCATGTCTGACACGTTCTGACACGTATTGAACATGACACCACAGTCCAATGTACGCTAGTACTGTTATCCATATTATAAGTGATAGAAAAGATTGAAGCTTGTGCTCTCTTAACAGGAGAAGCTCTTCAAAGTGGCTGGAGTTCCCATGGTGGAGAATTGTGTGGCAGGCTATAACAGCTGTATGTTTGCGTATGGACAGGTGAGTTCTTTATATTTGTCTGTCTGCATAGTATGGGTTTAATAATCAATTCTGAATAGGAAATATGCAAACAAATTAGCTATGTATTTATGACTCAACCGTTAATCTGTTTTCCTAGACCGGTAGCGGTAAGACCCATACGATGTTAGGGGATATTGAAGGAGGAACTCGTAGACACAGTGTTAACTGTGGGATGACTCCTCGGGTGTTTGAGTACATGTTCTCAAGAATACAAAAGGTGAGTTTGTCTTATGATTTTTGTCTTCTTTTCTGCCAAAATTTGTGCAAGACATTATTCTGAATTCCAATGTTGTTACTTCGTCTTATAGGAGAAAGAGTCTCGAAGAGATGAGAAGCTGCAATTTACATGCAGATGCTCATTTTTAGAAATCTACAATGAACAAATTTTAGATTTGTTGGACCCATCATCTGCAAATCTGCAGGTTGTTCCTCAAAGCTTTAGTCTAGTTGACCTTTTGTACATTTGTTGATTTGTTCGTCAAAAGTATGGATTGATCAAGCTTTAGTGTTGAATTCTTTTCCTTGTACTAATCTAGAGTGGTATGAACTCTGCTCGTATTAGTTTATATTTTTGTGGGAGCTTTACTTAATTGTGAAACATCACTTGTTCCTTGCAGCTAAGAGAAGATGCAAAGAAAGGTGTGCATGTGGAGAATCTTACAGAATTTGAAGTTTCGAGTGCACAAGATGTCATGCAACAGCTTATTCAGGTACATAATTTGTTATTTTGCTTCACATCTTACCACTTTTGGTTATAAATAGTTTCTTAGTGATAACAACTAAACACTACCTTAGTGTTAGCAAATTAAGTACTTTTAGCTTCTAGTGTCCTGAGTTTATATCAACAATCTCATTGTAACTGACTGCAAAACCTCAAACTGACCCGGTACGGTTAGATGCGTTAAGCTGGTTTAACATATTCCCTGTTCTCCTTTCTCTCATTTTCCCTGTACTTGCATTTGGTGGTCCTGATTATAACTGCAAATATCATGATTCAGCATGAACGTGTTTTGCAGGGATCCTGCTTGTAGTGTCGCCTTTCTCACCTTTTCAGCGTACTTTCCTTTGATTCTCCTGATTATACTTATGATAAACTCAACACATGAGTATATTCTGCAGGGATCAGCTAATAGGAAGGTGGCTGCCACAAATATGAACAGAGCAAGCAGCAGATCTCATAGTGTCTTCACCTGTGTTATTGAAAGCAAGGTGAGGGGGCTCGATAAATCTAACTAGGGTTCCATATATGTTTTATCCTAACTTTGGTATTGAAATTTGAGGTCGCTACTTTTTTTATTATTATATATTTTACAATGAGTTCCTACATAAATGTGAACTTAAGCTGAACTATGTTAATTGTATTCTTCATTTTTTTTATTGTTTCAGTGGGAGGCCCAAAGGGTTACCCATCATAGATTTTCCCGGCTCAATCTTGTGGACCTGGCAGGCTCAGAGAGGTTTGATATTGCATGACAACTTGTAATGACTACTTATATCTAGCACGACTACAGATGCCATTGATTATTTAATTTTATTTTAAGAGCATTTCACAGCTCTCCAGAAAATATTTTGTGGGTCCATGCCAAAATTCTAACCTGTAGTCTCCCCTGAAAACAAGGAGTCCATTTTGCACAAACTATGTTGTTTCGTAAAATATTTCTTTGTCAGTATGAAGAATGTCTATCTGCATTTACTTTCCGGAGTAATTATTGCTTCATTTGGTGCTTGAATCTATTTTCTTGTACCATAGTTTGTGGGATTCTGAGTTACACCAGTTGTGCCTATTGTTCTGTTTTTAATTGTTTCATGCAATTTCTTCATGAACCACAGGCAGAAGAGCTCAGGTGCTGAAGGTGACAGGCTCAAGGAAGCTACCAACATCAACAAGTCACTTTCAACTTTAGGGTTTGTGGATTTATGTTTCTTTTTCTTGTATCACCCTGCTTTTTTGCTTATCTCATTCTGGCAGATCACTTACATGTCTGGTTTGAAAATTTCAGGCTTGTTATTATGAACCTTGTCAGTATTTCAAACAAAAAGTCACTACATGTTCCTTATCGAGATTCAAAATTGACCTTTCTTCTTCAGGTGAATAATTTAAAATCAGTCCAAAAATAGTTTTACTAAATGCAGCATTATCTGAAGTTTCTATATAATTTAGGTATTTGAAGTTTCTATATATTGTTTTTAGTAATTTACAGCTGCACAGTAATCATTTGAGCTGCTGTTAGTGTTGGGTAGTAACTAATGATAACATAAGAGGCTTACCGAGGGGTAAACCTTCATGGTTGTTGGCAAAGCTTCAAATGCATGCTCCATCAACAATTTTGGTCCCTTCATTTTCTGAATCACTTAAAGAACCTAATCTGTTAGTACCTCAAAATGCCTCATAACACTTTCTTAAATACAATATTTGAATATTCATCCAAATTTTATCTGTGGACAGTCAATATATTTGGTCAAAATTTAGCATTGTGCATCTGGAAATTTCACTACGTTAAGTTATTAGCTACTGATATACACTGATGATATATAATGAGTTCTTTTGGATCCTTTTACTTGTTAGTCATCTCATTCTGGATACAAGTGAAACAATTTAGCTGAAACTGCTAGAAATCAGATAAGTGTTCGATTGTTATCATTGCAACGCAAAATCATCATAGAGGATGTAATCAATTCACTGATGATATTATTCTGTACTCCCAATGGGCTATCAGTATCTTCATACATGGGATTCTAAAAAAATTGTATCTTAGCTGGTTGTTTGACCCTTATCCTCTTAAAAGTTAGAACATGCTGATATGTTGATATTATCACGTTATTATATATTTAATTGAACTCTATGTTTGATTACAAAGTTAACCTGACTTTGGCTGTCTTTTTTTAGGACTCATTGGGAGGGAACTCCAAAACAATTATAATTGCTAATATAAGCCCTTCTAATTGGTCAGTGACCCCATCTGTTCTAAATTCTTCTATATTAGCTTATAATCAATATATCATATTCTTGTTTTCTCGACATGTGATGATGAGTATCTTTTGGTTCAATTTGTTTTCTTCTTGTAGTTGTTCATTGGAAACATTAAGCACCTTGAAATTTGCACAGCGTGCTAAGTTCATCAGGAACAACGTGAGTTTTCCTCTCTTTTGACCAAATTCCTTCAGTTTTTTCTAGCACATGCATGAGGTCATTGGTTTCTTGAATATTAGGCAATTGTGAATGAGGATGCTTCCGGAGATGTCCTTGCCATGCGTTTGCAGATTCAGCAACTAAAGGTATACTCTGTAGCTGATGAACTGCGCTAGACTTTCTTTGACTTCTGAATGGTTAAACCATTTGATATCTTGAGAATCTAAACTATCCACTATACTTTGAGATATTTATTTAGAACTATGTTGCACGGATACGAATATGGGATGCAATCATTTTCAAATAGGTATAATAAGTAGTCACCTATGTTGCATGAACTAGCTGATACAGACACCAGTTGCCGTGTCCTTGCAACAGAGGTTTAGAATCATATTTATTTTTAAGTCTGTTATTGAATGACCAAATATCATTTTGGTTTATACTGCTCAAAATTTAATTCTTTGATAAGCTTGGTTTTTCTTGGTTATGGACTTAAATGTAATTTTCCTAAGATTGTATTGTTGGATGTTGCTTTTCATGCATTGTTGAGAACACTAAGGCTCTTTTAATTTCTGCAGAAAGAGGTGAGCCGCTTGCAAGGATTGGCCAATGGGGGAAGTGAGAACACTGGAACTGATGGTGCAACTTCCTATATTCTTGGATCTCCGGGCCAATTTAAATGGGACTGGCAGCAAGGATCATTTAGTCCTCTCTCATTTGAGAAAAGGTTATCACAGGTGCGCTTGGAGGGAACAACTTCATTGTGATTAAGTTATTTTTATTCTCTATTGGTTGTATTATGTTTCCGGCCTACATCAATTTCATCTTATTTGATGTTCATTGTAGAGGAAAGAGTACGAAGCTGCCCTAGCTGCAGCTTTTAGAAGGGATCAAGAGAAAGTAGTTACTTTTAAGGCTTTGGCTGCTGAGAAGCAGGCTGCGGAGCTGCTGGTAAGGAAAACAACAGTTTAATGGATACATTCTTTTGTTGTCTGCCTGCGTCCCTGACTTGTATGTATGCCTGTTGGGTTAGCATATAACTAGTGAAATAAGTGTTTATGATACACGGTTCTTTATTCTGCATACTTGTTTCAGTTTCACTTTTGAACGATCATAACATGTTTTTGTTTTGACAAGGGACTTCTATATAGTCTTGATTATTATATTACTAAATATGAAACTCATATGGGACTTCATTTTGGACAATCATGCTTGTTAATTTTAGTTTTGGACAATCATAATATGTTTTCAATTTGACATGAGACTTCTACAGACACTTGAGTATTGCTCAATATGAAACTTAAAAGCTATACTGCTCTGCCTCAGGCAACTCAAAGAACAGAAGAGGTACGGGGTTTAAAGATGAGGCTTCGGTTCCGTGAGGAAGGAATAAAAAGGTTGGAGGCTGTTAATCATGGAAAACTATCAGCAGAAACACACCTTTTGCAAGAGAAAGAGGAACTTATGAAGGAGATAGAGGCTCTCCGCAACCAGGTTGATCGTAATCCAGAAATAACTAGATTTGCTATGGAGAACTTGCATTTGAAAGAAGAACTCAGAAGGTCGAACTTCATTAATTCCTTTTTTTTTTTTCCTATCATATTACAAGTAACATTTATTGTGCTTTGGAGGAACTTTAACTTAATCATGGTTGCTACCTATGCGTGCCTGGGTAATCAGGCTGCAGTCATTTGTTGAAGAAGGCGAGCGAGAGATGTTGAATGAGCAGCTAACTGTCTTACAAGATAAGGTGTCAACTGATGTTCCTTCAGTGTATGATGATGGTTATTAGTCCTTTTTCTTTTACCTGTTAACTAAACACTAGTACCTTGCAGTTGTTGGAAGCTTTGGATTGGAAGCTCATGCATGAGAAGGACGTAGAGGTGGCTAAGGTTAAAATCTACTCTTGCAAATCTGGGAATTATATTAGTTTATGTTTTGTCTAGATTTTCAGTGGATTTCTTGGAACAAATCTTGGAACTTATTATACTTATATGAAGCCACACTTTTCTTCATGATCAATTTAATTTTCCCCCTTAAAGTGTGGTTGTCAATCTAATGCCAACCCTTACACTTTCTGGATGAGCAACTGTTTAAATGAGAGTGTTTTTAAACTTTTCAGAAGCTCAGAAGGTCAAGAACCAGTTAGCAAACCAATCTTCTTGACTGCTTTAAGCTTCTGCACCCAACAATTTATCTCTAAGACTCAACATTCCTTAAATTAAGTATTGAAATAATAGAAATACTTAATTCACACCCTCATCACAACTATAGAGTTTTGGTGTAGTGGCAGGACTTCAACACTAAGAAATATTTTAGAAGATGGAATAAGAAAAATACTTGGTAGAGGCAATAGCATTCACCTCAGGAGCAAATGTGTGAGGCATATTGGAGAAGGTTCCATACTTCTAAGAAGTCATATATAAGATTTTTATTACTTGTTTGAGACCATTCATCTATATTCAGTGGAGCATTCTGATTTTTGAAGCAAGGTTTAGAGAAGTCAAAATTTATTTATATATTTTGATTCCATTCATGTATTATACTTTCCTGTAATTAGTAATTATTTTACAGGATCGACTTTCATTGACCTTGGGTTCTTCTTCTGCCAACGAGGAAAATGAATTCCTACATTTGCAGGTAGATTTTAACTATTCTGCAGATGACTTGTGCACCTGATATGCCTCCATAGCAGGCAATTCCTTGATTAATAAATGGCATTGCCGTTATCTGTAGGCTATTCAACATCAGAGGGAAGTAGAAGCTCTTCGTAAAAATCTTACCTTTTCCCTCGAAGCTAAAGAAAAGCTGGAGAGGTATGCAATGATATGTTGTTTCTGCACAAATATGCTCCACATTTTTCTGTCATTAGTATACCCGTTGCTTTGAATCAACTTATCCTGGTTCTTGCAAAGTCCCCAAAAGGATATTTGCTTTGGATTTAACTGACGCCTACGTTTGACATCTGCAGGCGTGTTGATGAGTTAGTCTCGCAACTCGAGGAGCAGAGAATGGCCTTTAGCAATCCTAGTGACGAAACACTGAATCCTAAAAGCAGCGACCCCATTCTATTAGAAACAAATGAAGTGCCTGATCATCAGGTGGAACTTAAAACTATGGTACTTGCAATTGCTGCTGCAAGTCAAAGAGAAGCAGAAGCCCACGAAACTGCCATCATGTTAGACAAGGAGAATGAGGACTTGCGAATGAAAATAAAAATACTGATTGAGGACAACAATAAATTAATTGAACTCTATGATGGTGCTGTCAGTGGTCGGGCTTCCAATCCAGCTAGCTGTTCTCTTGAAATAAACAATACTGGAGTCCAAGAGAAGAGCTTAGAAGATTATGTTATGGATGAACCTCAAAACCTAAATCATGAAAATGATTTCAAAGATGCCAAGGATGATGTAGAATACCTGCAAATCCAGCTACATGATATGCATGAAGAGAATGAGCGATTGCTGGGGTTGTATGAGACAGCAATGCAGGAGAGGGATGAGTATAAGAGAAGACTTTCATATGATTTTAATGGTGCTGAAACCGAAGAAGAGATTAAGTGCGAAGTAAATCAATGTCAGGTAAAGGTCGAAGCTGTTATTCAGAAGCAGGAAGATGGAAACCTTGAGGATTTGATGAGTTTGTATGATAAAGTTGTCCATGAAAGGGATGAATATAAAAGAATACTTTCTTCTTATGGGTTAAGTGACATTGAACTAAGAGAAGAAACCAGATGCGTAAACAAACCTGTTCAAGGTGAAGGTGATGTTCAGATGCAGGATGAGAAAAAGCTTACTGAAATATCAGAGGAAACCATGTACCATCTTACGTCTAAATTGAAGCTGGTTCAGGACAAGTTAGCCGCGACAGGAAAATCTGTCAAATATTTTCAATTACTTGAGAAAGCAGCCTTCGATGTTGATGAAATTTTGGAAAAAATTGATTACCTGGATCATAGTACTCAGCATAAAAAGCAGGAGGTAGCAGCTCTAAGGGACAGTTTACCAGAAATGCAGGTCAGAGCTAATGTTGCGCAAGGCAAATTGTTGGCGCTGAAAGCAGCACTTCAGAGCATTTATTCACAGGACCATTTTTGGGACAAAAGGGAAGAACAAGCCAGAGCCAGAGTTGAATCTAGCTCTAGAATTTTGGAACAAAAGAATGAAGAACTAAGAAACCTTGTAACTCGCAAGGAAGAAGCAGACACTGTCTGGAGAAAGGCCCAGAAGTCGGAATCGGAACTGAGAAGCAGGATTGAGTATCTGAAAATAAAGCTGCAATGTGCAGAGGCTCAAAAGAAAGAATCAGAGAAGGTGCTGTTTGCAATTGATAATAAACCAGAACTGTTCTCACAGCAGCGGACTGTGAATCTGGGTAAAGCTTCTGAAATGTTGGAATCAGAAGAGACACGATGCCAGGTTTCAACTGAGATGAAGCAGCTAAAGGAACAGGTTGCCATTTTGCAGAAGCAAATTGCAGATTGTAGGAGAACTTCCGATACGCTTGATTCTGCAATACGAAGCCTTGAAGCACGGATAGAGGGTCAATCACACTTGATGCAGGAGGCTGAACTAAGGCTCCAGGATGTTGTTCTCGAGAGAGAGACCCTCTGCAATGTGAGAAAGGATGGAAAGAATACTGAGCTTTCAAATATTTTAGTTGAATATCAAGAATGCATCTTTGAGTTGCTTCTGAAAGAAGAAGAGATCAAATTGTGCAAGGATTCACTAAAACTGGACACGGAGGGACTGGAAGAGCTGAGAAGTAAGAAGATGGTAGCAACTCAGAATTTTAATAATTTGCGGGAGGAGAGTAAATCGATACTAATGCTCTCCTATTCAGATGACAACACACAGTATATTTCTCAGAGGATTGAAAAAGAGCTCGGAGACATCCACAAGTCTCTTTGTGAAGCCAAGTTTCTCTTAAGTAGTGATAGGTAGTGTATGCAACTCGCTCTTCCTTTTAAGTGTGTGTGTAAATCTTGGATTTTCGAAAATTGTTTAACCTCTGCTTTGATTGAGGAAATATTGTTTGCCACACATATGTACATAACCTTGTGAAGCCCATTTTTCTTTCTTCTGCTCCCTTGGTGGAGGGAAGAACTTGATTTGTGCTGTTTCCATGTAGATTGCAGCATCATAATCGAATGGGAATTGGAATTCAGTACTTTGGTTTTCTGTAATTTAATATTTTTTAAGTTTGAGACATTATTTCTACTAGGAAATATATGAAATTTCACCCTTCCATGTTGTTTTCTTAGTAAAAGATCTCATCAACTGTACTATAATTATTCCCTTATATGTACATTCCAATGTCATACTTCTTCAATAGGTTGCTATTGAAAAATGTCTTCCATTTCTTATTTCATAGCTAAACATATTTTGTCGGAAAAATCAGTTTATTTCATAGCTAAACATTCGATTTATTCTTACAAAAAAGAACTTAAATCATTTCCCAAAATAGGGATGCATGAGATTGACTATGAATTGATAGAATATGACTAATTAGAAAAAAACTAGGATCAATATTGAACAAGAAAATTATAGTGATTCTCCTTTATATAGCAAAATATTAATTGGCTTGAGTAAGCATGGAATATCAACTAATTGGGAAATTATGTCACAATTCTCCTTTATATATGTATGGAAGTGTTCACTGAATGTGAAAAAAATTTATTAGTGGGTTAACCATGGATATAAAATTGTATTCATAGTTCATCTAGAGTGTAAGCGCTTCAAGTCGCCAATTCGAGCTCTAATGTCTCAGCACGTCCAAACACTTCGTACCTGAGAGCTATTGGTCGGTACATTACCGTGTCATCCTTGTGCAAGAGAAATTATTCTGTGAGCGGGGGTTCACCATGTGTCTTGATTCTCCTCCACTTGATGGCTGGAGATATGAGGATGAGGAGAATCAATGTTGCCACTACATGCACTCACTCATCAAGTGGAGGAGAATCAAGACTCATGGTGAGCCCGAATCTCTCATAATTTCTCCTTGCGCATGGGCATGCTCCTTTGCGATATTCTCAATGGAGAGAATCATTTTGTATATCTTGATTCTATTAAACTTTTCTGTTTAATTCCGCCGCAATGACTATATTTTGAGATATTTTTATTGACCGTGATTGACCTTACCTTGTACAAGTGTAATTTAGACTTGTACGACATCATGTCGGGTGGAGACTTTCGATCCTACGGAACCGGAGCATGACAAAATGTAGGTATTTTCAAGACTTGATAAAAATTGAAAATAGTGGAAAAATAATTAAATGTATAGAAATATGGAATTGTTAATACCTATTTATAACTTTTTATAGTAATTATTTGGTAAATATATAGATATTAGATGTTGGTCCAAAGCCAAAGCCAAAGCCAAAGCCCAAGCCCAAGTCCAAACCTAAGGCCAAGGCATATTACAAGCTAAATTGTTTTTTTTTAGATGCCCGGCGATACGCATGAGACTTTGTGCACGCTGCATTGCATGCCATTTGGGCCCACTGTTCCACACCTTCCCCGATGTTTGATCTCTAGACCGTCTGCCTAGCCAGGAAAGTTATACCTCTTCTCACTGACCACAACAGCCAGTTGAATCGGTATAATGTTGAACACATTTAAAAAACTGTCTCCACATGCCATGATTAGAAAATAACTTTGGGTACTTATGTAATGTTATCATTTAAGGTTATTTCTACATAGTTTTTTATTTCTTCTTCCAAAGCTATATTTACTTTTTATTTAAAATTCTTCCAAAATTTATATGCATCTCAAATTTAGTTTGATTTGAGATTCAAAATCGTTTAGGGATTTTTTTTTTCGTTCGTGTACGCAAAAAAGTAAGAAGAAGAACATGTTCATGTTCAAGTAGTTTTTAAAAAAATAAAAGGCAACCAATGATCCGACTTACGATTTTTTTCCCGAAAAAAATCCTTCAATATTGTTAAGATTACATGTTTTTGGTTGAATATCGAAAAATATTACACATAAAAGAGAGTACGGATAACCCTTGCAAATGAAGTCAACAGCCTCTTTGTGTGATTGATTGCGTCTAATAAGTTTACGAAAATTTAAGAGAATCCTACATTTTTTTTAAGTTTAGAAATTTTGTGATGGAAAGGCACAAATAGACCAATAAACGATAAAAAGAAAGACTAATCCCCTCCTCAATTCTAAGTTTGTAGTGATAATTTTGACCTGTCATTATAAGACGGAAAAGAGAGCTTAAATTAAGGAGGGAGGTTTCACAAAAAAAGTTGAAAGCCTAATCCCCTCCTCCATTCCCTCCCTCTCTCCCGCTCACTTTTCTCAAAAACAACACCAACACAATCATCAAATTTCTCAATACCATCAAAAACAAAATTATAGGGTTAGGTTAGGGTTCCAATCCCTTTCCGTTCCCTTCCCAATTCCGAAACCCTAATTTCCGATTCACCTCCTCCGATTCCCTCGGCCTCGATGGAGTCGGAGGAGCCTCCCCCTCCGCCGCCCCCTCCCCCCCTCTGCGCCTGCTCCTGCCTCTGCTGCTCCGTCCCCTCTTCCTCCTGGCGCCGCTCCTTCAAGCGCAAGCTCGAGGAGGCCGGCGTCGGAGCCGCTCCCGCCGCCGATGCCGCTCCCGCCGCCGACGCTGCGATCGCGCGTGTGGAGATCAAGAACGAGGCCGCGGCGCTCCGCGAGGCCCTCTGCAGCCAGCAGAAGTCGATCCAGGAGCTCCACACGGAGCTCGACGAGGAGCGGAACGCGTCGTCCACCGCAGCGAGCGAGGCCATGTCCATGATCCTTCGCCTGCAGCGCGAGAAGGCCGAGGCCCAGATGGAGTTCCGCCAGTTCAAGCGCTTCGCCGAGAGCAAGATGTCCCATGACCAGGAGGAGATCGCCGCGCTCGAGGACCTCGTCTTCAAGAAGGACCAGGCCATCCAGTCCCTCTCCTGCGAGATCGAGGCCTACAAGCACCGCCTCCTCTCTGTCGTCGGCTACGCCCCCCCCTCCTCCGAGCCCCAGACCCCCGAAGCCACGCCCACTCCTTCCGCCTCCGCCGCCGCCGCTGCGGCCCTCTTCGACTACCCCCCTCTGAAGTGCAAGCTGGTCCCCAATGCCGAAGATGACTATCTCGACAATGCCGACGACTTCGGCGAGACCCCGCGGGACTCGATTCAGAACATCGAGCAGCGGATCACGCGGATGGAGCGGCTGCCCAGCAGCCACGACAAGGGCGTCATCGGACACTCCCCGCGCCGCCCTTGGCATCTGAGGACGATGTCGATGGACAGCTACGGGTCCTTCCCTGTACCGGTCGTCGACCGCGGGTGCGACCGCGACGACGCGAGCGATAGGGTGTACACCGTTGATGCGGTGCATGCCGCACCGGACGACTACATCACCACCCCGAGGGAGGGTAGTGGAATTGGAGGATGGGTCGACCATGAGGAGATCAAGAGGCTGTATATGAGGATGCAGGCGCTGGAGGCCGACAGGGAGTCGATGAGGCAGACGATCATGTCGATGAGGACAGACAAGGCGCAGATCGTGCTGTTGAAGGAGATTGCGCAGCAGATGTGCAAGGAGGTGGCGCCGCTGGAGCAGCAGAAGAAGATTGTCAAGAAATCTTCTTTTTCTTTTATCAGGTGCTTCTCCATCGTGATTGCAATAAAGGTAATTTTACTAGCTTGCAATTTTTTGTTTAGTGCAAGTTTACCATTTCCACTTATAATAGTTACTATGTTGTGCGGACACAAATATGCCACAACGACATGGTGATGGCAGCGATTTTGGTGTGTCATAGTTTACTTTTTAATCTCTGTGGCGGACATGACACAACATGGACATGGCATTGATTTTTATTGACGTTAGATGGCATCTTGGCTTATAGTAATTTATGAAAACACAAAATTATGGAAATCATGTACAGAGCCTATAAGCTATGCTGCATGGACATTGGACATGAATACTTCCCAAAATGATATGGGCACGACGACATGGACATGACACATATTGTGGCATTTCCTAGGGCAGTTTGGATTTCTGTGTCATGTCCAATACATATCTGACACGACATGACACGGACATGACACAGATTTTTGGAGTGTCCTTGCTTCCTAGCCTATTAGCTGTATGTACATTTGTTGACAAAATGCAATTCTAGATGTTGTGAAAACTGCAATTATGGGATAATTCTCATATTCTCTTTCTGGAATTGAACATTCGTAGTCGGTAGTTCCACTATATCAGTTAATTAATAACTTTGATACTGTTCTATTATATATTACATTTGCTTGTTGTTTTAACATAATAAGAGACATAGGTGAACATGAGATTCCAGAAAGAATGTGTTGATGGCTAAAGAGAAAGGATCCCATACTAATTTCAGTCTTACTGTGTCTCAAGAGCTTCTTGCCATGGATGCTCATTACCATGCCCCGACCTTAACAAAACATGGAGATCATTCCCCCCTGATACGACCTGTACAATGTGCAGTCCTCTTTGATTGTGGTTCCTTTCTTTTGAACTAACTAGTATTCATTTTCTGATAGATTGCACAAACTAATATTTTGGAAAATCACAATCCGCGTAGGAAGCACAGACACTCCAAAAATCAGGGTCATGCCGTGTCGGACGCATATCGGACACACCACAGACACTTCAAAATACACCAGAACACAACAAAATAGGTGCCATGTCTGTTGCTGTGTCATGTCGTTTGTGCAACATAGGTTGAATATGCTCATGTTCTTTATCTTTAAAAATATGACAAAATAGGCTACTTTTGGAGGTAATTTAACGTCGTTAGAAGAGATTTGCATAAGTGTCGTGTTGGTATAGTAGAAGATACCTATAATTTGCAAAAATGGATTGGGATTAGCACCTGGTGATTCAAATGAGCTATCACTCGTGAAAACTCTTATCTATGGTTTCACTAAGTTCATATTTTTATATGTAATATGCTTGTTCATGGATGAACTTAGGTTGGTCTTAATTTAGATGTACCTGATTTTAGTTCTAGTAGTAGTATGCCAAGCGGAATGGTTGTAGGATTGTGGAGGAATCAGAATGATGGATGGGAGATATGATAATGCTTTTTGATTCATTCAAATTGGATGCATTTTTTAGAAGCAAGGAGAATTAGACTAACAACAAACTTAAGAGATGGACTATAGTAGATTCTTCGTAGCCTCATGCGCCATGATCAATCACTACAGTTTGCATCTTGCTGATGCAAAACGAGAATGAGGTTTTGATATTTTATGATGCTTTTACTTGTTGTAGGAGGGTTCGGAGCCTTTGTCGTTTTATTTTGTTGCATGGTTTATTTAAATTTTTTGGTATGGTGTCTTGGTACAAATTTCTTTTTATGATGCTTTCAATTGCTTCGTTTCTAGATTATTTATGCCTATGAAAAGGCGAGTAATATTTTATTGAATGAAATGAAGCAATTATTTTTGAATTATATTTTGCCTTTATGTAAGGACTTCTCTCAGTATGATGACACAATTATTGTGTTGAATATTCAACTTATTAGCATCGACCCCAGTATTCTAAAAATCGGCCTGTTCGGCCACCTAGGCGCTAGGCGCCCCGGGCCGAACAAAAAACTCTCTTCGGCGATATAATGCAGTTGTCCGGCCCTGTTAGACGCCTAGGCGCCTTGTGCGGTTGTTCGAATTTTAAGATTGTTTGATGATTTTTTTGATGCTTATTTGTATTATGGATATGTTGTTTGGATTTTAAGATTGGATTTGGATTTAGAACATTGAAATTTAAATTTTTTTATTATGGATATGGTGATTTCTTTATTAAATGCATTTTATTATGAAAAATGTTGATGATGTCTTCATGAATCATGATAATGATAGAATTCGTATTGATGATTTCTTTATTAAGTGTGTTTCATTATGATATAACATTATATAGACTTTTACAAGGGAGTAGGAGTAAAAAAAATTGCTTGATACATGTTTGGCGCCTAGGCGGGCTAGGCGCCCCTCCTCCGCATCAAATCCACATAACAAATTTTAGAACATTGATCGACCCAAGTATTTTAAAGTGTACCGCAAACCGAATTGGCTAACCAACTCACTCTACCCCTTGTACCGAAAGAAAAAAGGACAAGCAAACTCCGTGCCCGAACGTATTGCGTTCTAAGTAACTATGACTGCGAACCAGATAACATTGTCTGGGAAACTTGATATCACATTTCTTGTCATACCTGCAATTGAAAAAGCATAATCATCTAACTTCATTGCACTTTCAGGAAACACCAATCCTAGAACCCAATGTAATGTAAATAATGTTTCAAGTTCCAATGACCACATCGGTTTACCTTGTAGCATAATATTTAGATTACTATGAGTATAGTTTGTATAAAGTATTCACTAATTCTCTGAGGTCCTCGCTAGCAATATTTCATTGCATCATCTGAATTCTCATGGAAAGAACAAGTTTAAAGCAGGATAGATAATGTAATCCAGGTCAAATAGGTTAAGATGACAAAGCTAAGCAACTAAAAAGGTTGTAATAGTTAGAAAACAACAAACCAATAACAAGCCTAGATGCCATAGGGACAGCTGTGGGGTATAACTTGCCTCAAAATACTTATTTAGGCAAGCAATGAAGCATCAAGCACCTAGTTGTGATTACCAATAGACGCTTGTCATGATGCTTATAACAAAGATATACATGTAGCAGATTCACTATACTTGTAACATATGCTTTTCGATCTGCATTTGATCCTTATTTACAAAAAGAATTCATGAAGGTCAAAATTCAGTATATTAAGCTTTTCTCACCCAACCAACTACTTTTAATTTGCTTTCTTTGAGGCCCGTAATTCTCAGGACCTTTAGCGTAATTAGCATACATCAAAAAATTTGATCCCAAAAATCTTCGTCTAATCTTTGTTCGGGATGCCTAACCATTTCAATGAACTCTCCATCACCCAGCCCTTAATCAGTAAAGCTTCGACATTTCTCTTAGTGTGTTCGAATTTTTAACATAATATCGTGTAGCACAGAATTAACAAAACCATAACCATTGTTAGATTTTTGTAACTTCACCTTAAATTTCCAAGTCATGAGTTGTAGCCCTTCAGAAACACGTATGTATGAAATTCCGTTGTTCATAAGAAATGTGTAGCTATATGGTCCCAAATTTACAACCCAACCCTCAAGCTTTGCACCAACTTTCTTTTCCATTAAAAGAATCTTCTGCAAAAGTAAATTGATAGTGAAATTTAACAATCAATTTGAATAATTAAATTTAGCAATCTAGATCTACTAAATTAAAGAACCAGATTGCAAATGTACCACAAATTGGAATAATCATATTGGAACGTGATTCAACGAGGGGTTTAGGTGTACCTGGTAAGTATGGTTGCGTTTCACTTCCGTAAAGGGTATGCGGTACAAGAGGGTAGGTTTAGCTGCTACAAGAGGGTAGGCTTAACTATATGTTATCTGGACCTTCATCTCGTCTTCCCTTCAATCCATTCAAGGGTGCGTTCCCTACAACATCATCTCCCTTTTTCTCTCTTTTAGCTCCATCTTCCCTCTCCTTTCATCCCTTGCCTCCAACAACTGCTAGAAACCTTCTTCCTTGTCTGCCTCTACAAGTGTATCCGACCCTCCTTCTACAAGCATATCTGCCGCTGACCAAAATCAACCTCTATAGCCGCCACCACTAGGTCTACCTCCTACACAACCTACAACAAAAAAACTCTGCCGCACCACTATCAGATTTGCTTTAGCTCTCTTTCATCTTGTCTTTTGTTACCAAGGTCAAATATTTTGTATTCAATCTTGGACACAATTTTAAACTAAAATTTGTTTACTTTGATCTAATTTACATTGTTTGTTTGAAATTTATAACATATTGGAATCATAGAATTGGGAGCTATATGGGAGTCATTACTAGAACAATGCACTGGCTGTGACAATAGAATCACACACTATATGATTACATGTGATTTGAGTCATTTGACATCATTGTGGTTTTTCTTGAATGGTAATTGGTAAGCGCTTTGGATACCATGATAAGATGATTTGATTTTGAGATCGCGATTGACTACCCCCACCCCCAACCCACTTGGCTCAACTAGCTGGTTGAAAGAGGTGGCTGTTTGTTTTCTTGCATACTTTGAAATGAAAAAAAAACAGGAGCTTCATTCTCCATCAATCATCTATAATTTCTCTTTAAATTTTCTTTTTTTTCTTTCAGCTTTGACTTGATGGATGGCCAGATCATCACATGGGTCCGATTTTGGATTTTGGGTGCACTTATTTGGTGCATTTGGTCTATTTATTTGTGGAATGATTTTTTAGGATTTGGTTTATTTATTAGGGTTAAGATCAGTTATGTTCGGTAATTTTGATTGTGATTGCTATCTTGGAGGCCGAGACTTGTGAGGCATATAAACAATGTAAAAGAGACTTTTTTTCTTAATAAAAAGTTGAAATTTTTTATTTGAGTTGTGGTGCGATTGCTGATCTTGGATTTGATCTCTTGTTCATATCAAATCTGTCAACAATCAAAATCCCATATTTCTTCCCCTTTGTATAACCTAAACCAAAATCCCAAGTGCCTAAATCCATAATTTATTAGTTTTATCTACAAAATCTATCAAGAACCTATTCATGTTCAAACCTATACTGCACAACTATAGGAAATCCGGTCATATCTTCTGCCACATGGGTTTAGTTTGGGCGTGGACCTAAAGTTGAAACTTCAAGACCTACCACTTTTTGTTCGAAGGATTTTAGACTGTTGGTAAGGTCTTGAATTTTCTATTGAAGTCAACGAATTCTGAAATGGAAGGCTTGCATTCATGGTGCCATCTTCTTTGGACTGAGGTTAGGATCGTTCCAAACACATGGAACAACTTCACACTTCTTGGATAAACTTGAGATAAATCTTGAATTCAATTTATTAATTCTGAATATCTTCTAGGGTTATCCCTTGTTAATTATTAGTATTTATTCTTTTAAGGCTTCCACAAATCTGAGTTTGTTAAATGTGATTTGACACAGATTGCCCTTTAGATTCTGTGTTGTCACTGCTGATTAGTGAAACATAATAATTACTAAAATCAATTACCAGTCTGTATTTGTGCATGCAGTATGCACACATTTCTTTGTGTATATCTGTGTGAATGGATGTGTATGTTGTTGCATGTGATTGTCTGTCTGTCTAATAAGAAATAAAGATGTTACTTAATTTTGGTGTCTGGTGACTGGTCTGCTCAGTCTCATGTATTTTTTGAACATGTATTTTGTTAGATTTAGTTTGTTATTTATCTTATGAGGGTATAATAGTAACTGTGGGTGTATTGCATATCAATTTAAATAGACATGAGGTGAAACCTAGGGTTTTATTACCTTGCAATCTCCTTTCTCATATTCTCTCTTCTCCTACTTTTCTCCTTCTCTCCTCTCCATCTCCATCTCCAAACTTCACTTGTTATCAGAGCATCTTTTGAAGGTACGACAAATTTTTTTTTGGGCTTTTTTTCATCTACTTTTCATGATTCTCCGTTCGTTGTTCGTGGTCGTTCATGGTTTGTTTATGAGATGTAGGGTTTCTACAGATCTTCGTTGGTTGTTCGTCGTCGATTGTGGTTCATTGTGAGATATAGGGTTTCAGAGATCTTGTCTTTCTATTGCATCTGCAAGTATGGTGGGGACCGAATCTTCTGGCGAGGTTAATAATGTTAGTAGTGGTGGTAGCAGATGTGGTTTTTCTTTTATCGTTATTCGTAATGATGAATTGGAAAATCGATTACTGCGGAAAAACTCAATGGTGCGAACTACCTTGTCTGGTCCAAGTCTATCTAAGTGGTGTTGAGGGAGAAGAAGAAGTTTTTGACGAAAGAACTCCCGCCTGAAACGTCTGCTGAGTATGAAGATTGGATGAGTACAGATGCATACGTTATGTCGTGGTTGTGGCATATTATGAAGCCGCATATCGCTGCTAATGTTCAGTGGTGTGAATCCACCAAACATATTTGGACATCTTTGGAAGAATCATATTCGTAGAAGCGGAACGTTGCTCGTATTTATGAGCTGTACGAGTTATTGTTTACTACAAAGTAAAATGGAAGGTCTGTGAATGAATATCTGGCTTCAAAGAAGGCTTTGTGGGAGGAACTGCTACAATATCATCATGTTACTACTTATTTTGAAGGAAGCTCAGCGACAGAAGGAAGACTTTCATGTTTCACTTATCCTAGTCGGCTTGGATCCTACGTTCGAACCTTATAAAACTCAGATTCTTGCTGGAGAGCAGTTACCTACGGTGATAGATACTTTCTTCCGTCTCAATCGTTCCTTTCTAGGACAGAGTTATGTGGTGTCGAGTACTGTTAGTGCTGCTGGACGTGGTGGTGGGCTTGGCGGTAAAGATGGTGGTCGTAATTTTGGTCGAGGAGGAGGCCGTTGTGGTAGAGATGGTGGCCGTAGTGGTGGCCGCGGTGGTGGTGGCCGTGGTCAACCACATAAGTGTAACTATTGTGGAATGCTCGGTCATATCGAAGACTACAGTTGGGATAAGTGGGGCAAACCAGAATATGCACATCAAGTGCATGATGAAAATATGCAGTCCCATGTCACCACTTCTGCTCCTAGAGATGATACTTCCGGTTTCAATCAAACTTCAACGTCCGATATCTCATCTCCATTTGAACAGATTCTCCAGAAGTTGAACGTGCTTACTAGTACCACCTCCCAACCTACTGCAACCATGGTACATATAGGTAATCCTGCTTTTGTGGCAACCCAGTCACTATCCACCTCTTGGGTCATCGACTTAGGAGCAAGTTCTCACATGTCTGTTATAACCTTTCTCTTTCATAATCGTAGTCCCATGAAACATAATATTATCTTGGTTGATGGGTCTACTCGTCCTGTACTTGAAAAAGATGTCATTCACCCTACTCAATCACTATCATTATTTGATTCACTATATGTGTCTAATTTTTTATTTAATTTGCTATATGTGAGCCAGTTAACCAAATTTTTTCAATGTTCTGTGACATATTCTCCCAATTGTATTTTTCACGACCTCAGGACGAAGAAGATGATTGGTTCGGACATGAAAAAGATGGACTGTATTACTTTGGTCTACCTTCTGTTTCTACTTCTCCGTTGCAGTGGTATTATCGTTTGGGACATCCGTCTTTGGCTAAGTTGCATCTAGTTGTTCCTAGTTTGAGTCATGTTTCTAGTCTTGAATGTAAGATTTGTCAGTTAAGCAAGCATCATCGTAGTTCATTTTCTCGTCGTATTGAGAGTCGTGAGTTACAGTCTTTTGATCTTGTTTATTTTGATATTTGGGGCCCGTTTAGAGACAAAAGTCTGAAAGGATTTCAGTATTTTGTTATTTTTATTGATGATTATTTCAGAATGATTTGATGTTATTTAATGAAACAAAGATCTGAGTTTCAAAATTTGTTATCTGTCTTTTATAATGAAGTCCATGTTCAGTTTGATAAACACATCAAAATTTTGCGTTATGATAATACTTTGGAGTATACTCAATCTTCTGTGAACAATTTTTGTGTTGATCGTGGTATGTTTCATCAAACCAGTTGTGTCAACACCTCTCAACAAAATGGTATAGCCGAACACAAATATTGACACATTTAAGATGTGGCTCGAACTCTCATGTTCAATATGCATGTCCCTAAACAGTATTGGACATATACCGTTCTTAGTGCATGTTATCTAATTAATCGTATGCCATCATCTGTATTAAATAACAAAGTTTTATTTTCCATGTTACATACATATGTTGCTCCTTTTTTTTACCTCCTCGAGTGTTTGGGTGTGTCGTTTTTATTCATAACTTGGAACCTAATCGAGATAAGTTGGCTCCTAGATATCTGAAGTGTATCTTTCTTGGTTATCCACATACTGAAAAAGGTTATCGTTGTTATAGTCTACAGTCACACAAGTATTATGTCAGTGCAGATGTTATCTTCTTTGAGTCTACTCCTTTCTTTCCTTCAGGTGATCGTTGTATTCCTTTTACATCAGATTTGATATCTTCCATACCACTTCCGGTCATTCCTGAATCACTTTTTGTCTCCATTCCTCCTTTACAGGTTTACCAGTGATCCAATGATATGCCAGCAGTTTTGTAGAATTCAGCCATCAATCAATCAGCTTTCGTGCCTGAGGTTTCTGCTCCCATCACCACAGATCCAGATGATATTTTCATTGCTCTCAGAAAAAGAAAACACATTTGTACCACAAAGAATAAGCATCACATTTCTAATTATGTTTCATTACAATTGCTTCTTATGCATTTGCTGTTTCATTGTCTGCTATTTCTATTTCCAAAACTTACAAACATGCTATGTCATTTTCTGGTTGGAAAAGTGCAATGGATGAGGAGATGCATGCTTTACATCAAAATCAGACTTGAGAGCTTACATCACTTCCTGTTGGAAAGCATACAATGAGTTGTAGATGAGTGTACACTGTTAAGTATCATCCCGATGGTTCAATTGAGCGCCTTAAGGCACGGTTGGTTACAAAAGGGTATACTCAGACATGTGTGGATTATATGGAGACTTTCTCTCCAGTGGTTCGGTTGAAATCAGTTTGAATTTTTATTTCTGTGACGGTTAATTGTCGATGGCCTATATATCAGCTGGACATAAAGAATGCTTTCTTGTATGGTGACTTACAGGAGGAGGTTTATATGGATCAACCACCGGGATATGTTGTGGCAGGAAATGAAAAACTCGTATGTCGATTGGAGAAAGCATTATATTGACTGAAATAGTCACCTCGAGCTTGGTTTGACAAGTTCAGTTCTCATTCAGTATGGGTTTTGGCGCACCACATCAGATCATTCAGTATTTTGCGATTTTTTCTCAACATGTATTATTGTGTTGATTGTTTATGTTGATGATATCATAATATCTGAGAGTGATCATACTGGGATTGTGGACTTGAAGACCTACCTTAGTTGTCAGTTTTATACTAAGGATTTAAGTCTTTTCGATATTTTCTTAGAATTGAGATTACTCGATTTAGAAAGGGTGTGTATCTGTCACAGCGCAAGTATGTTCTAGACTTGTTCTCCGAGACTGTAATGGAGTGTCGGCCAGTTGAGACTCCTGTGGATTATCATGACAAGCTTGATGCTGACATGAGAGTTATTTGAGAATGTTGGATATTATAGACGTTTGGTTGGCAAACTTATATATCTTACTGTTACACGACAAGACATCACCTATGCAGTTGGAGTAGTTAGTCAGTTTATGCATGCCCCTCGGCAACCACATTGTGAGACTATTTCTCGCACTTCGATACTTGAAGGGTGCACCTGAAAAAAATTTGTTGTATAAACCTTCCCAGTTGCTTACGGTGACGGGGTTCAGTGATGCTGATTGGGCAGACAGTCGCAGTGATATGAGGTATACTTCTGGCTATTGTACGTTTGTGGGTAGCAATCTTGTCACGTAGTATAGTAAGAAGCAAAATGTTGTGGCTCGTTCTAGTACAGAGGCCGAGAACTGTGCGATGGCTCATACAGCTTCTGAGATGATGTGGGTGCAGTTTCATCTTCAAGAAATGGGGATTATGATTATTATTCCGGTGGAGATGTATTGTGACAATCAATCAACAATGTTTATCGCAAGTAATATGGTGTTTCATGAACGCACTAAGCATATCGAGGTGGATTGTCATTTTGTTCGTAATTTGTTGATGAGGAAACAAATTGTCACTCCTTATGTTCGGTCGGAGGATAAATTTGATGATATCCTCACCAAACTACTTACTCGTGGTCTATTTTTTGATTTATGTAGCAAGCTGGGCATTGTAATGGAGGCCTATAAGACAAGTATATTGCCCTCAAACTATCAATTTTGCATTAGTTGTAATTGCAACAACCTTGTTGATTAGTTCCCCTATCATGTTTGCTTCTCTAATGATTGACCAAGTAACAGAAATGTTGAAATACATGATGCATCTGTCTGGATTAGGTTAGTCTCTTCTAATGATTGGCCGAATAGCAGAACTCTTGAAATGCATGATGTCATCACTGCGGATTAGATTCATGTTTTTGGTAGCTTTTGTTCACTGGTCTGAACCAAGGCTTGCAGTATTTGATATTGGAATCTGTTTGGTCACTTTTTACAAGTTTCGTTACATTGGCGGTTTTGGATTTATTATTAGTTTCAGAAAGCCAAAATGTAATTAGAAATTATTTATAAAATCAGAAAAATATTTGCTACATTTAGGCATAATTTTATGTATTATTTTTTACTTATTATTATCTTGGCTAATTTGCAACCAAATACCATGGACTATGTTGAATTGGCAACTTGCTATCACGGACTTTATTTTTGCAATTGAATATCATGAACTATAATTTAATTTGCAAACGGATATGACGAAAGACAATTTTGTCGTGTCTCCATGTCATGGAATGGAAGCTACATGCCTTTTTTTTGGGGTGGGGGGTAGAGGAGGTATATTGGGGTGGTTAAGACACAAATATGGAGGGTGGGTCGCAGGGAGGGGAGGGGTGGGGTGTAAAAAGGAGGGTGGTTTTCGTGAAGGGGAGGCTGGGGGGAGAGGTTGAGGAGATCGAAGGGGGTAGGGAGGGTTGTGGGGGAGGCAAGATGTGGAGGAAGGGCACAAGAAGGGGGGGGGGGGGGGGGTGTTGAGGGGAGGGGGTGGGCAGGATAATGAGGATTAAGGTTGGGTGGGGAAGTAGGAAGAAGAATAGATTGAGAATTTGGATTGTTTTTAGCGTCAAAAGCGTCCAAAAATTATAGCTGACCGTCAAAATTGATGGTCAACTAACATAAGGTAGTAAGTTGAACTGTCTTGAAAGTTCATGACATTAACTTGCACAATTTCATGGTAGCAAATTTGTCAAAGTTCATGGTATTTATTAGCCTATTATCTTTGAATGAAAATTTGAATAATATTCAGCATTGATGAATTGTTCACAACCTGCAATAGGTAATCTTTTATTTCCTTGTTTTTAGACGAAGTACAGTCACAATAAATAGTTTTAATGGAATCAAATTAAGATGGATGGATTATGTGAATTTATAGATACAACTTTGACATATGTTGCACAAACACGGATATGGATACAAACACGATACGAATATGGAGTACAATCATTTTCTAATCGGTACAAAAGTAGTTACCTATGTGCAACAGACATGGTAGTGGTCACAATGTCAACATAATGTAGGATGTTGATTTTCGTTATAACTGAATCATTATGTCGACACTATTTTTTGCAAGGTTCTAAACGGCGGTAGACGGGTGCGCGGTGGAAAGAGTCCGCCTACCGCCTAGACGGTTGATACATTTTGGACATTTTTTACTATTTTATCACAGTTTTTTGTATTATATACATAATTTAAGGATGTTTCATGCATAAATATGTTATAGAACAAATATTTATTAAGTTTTAGTCTTGTAAAAGTGAACTATAGGTCCATAATGCTTGTAAAATCGTTTGTCAAAAACAACTTGTTAGGTATTATTCTGCCTAAGCGCCCACCTACGTCACCTACGTCGCCAAAGCTCCGTTGGCCGTCTACTGCACTGCCTACCGAAAAGTGGTGCGGATTGAGACTGTCTTCTGCCTAGGCGGTCGAGGCGGCCGCCATTTAGAACACTTTTTTGTCATACTTTTTTATTACAAAAAAAACCTTTATCCCAAATTTTTGGGGTGGGTTGTTTGAATCATCTTCTTCCATTCGTCTCTTTTAATGGCCACGTCCTCTATAACACCAACATAATCTATATAATTCTTTTACACTTTAAATTACATTCGTCTAGGCCTCTAGTCATAACGTCTTAATTAACTATTATATTATTGTTCCTCACGTGAACATCTATTGTTCTGCGTTGCACATGTCCAAACTCCAAACGACTTAAAAGTCAATTTTCTCAAATCTTGTCCTCACTTGGTACCATCTCTAACTTTTCATGGCTAGACTATTTTTATCCTATCCTTTAATGTATTACCACTCATCATTTTGTCATTTTTTTCTTTACTGAATAGGTCAGGGAAGAGAGCCCCAAGTTGAATATCTGCTAGTATAAATAGGGGTCTTTACCTGACTCGGACAGACAAAAACCAGTATACTAGTATGCTACTGACTCGGACAGACAAAAACCAGTATACTAGTATGCTACGAGCCTACGGCCAATACGTATTGCTATCAGACTCATACTGCAAACTATATTCTGAAGTTTGGTGCCCTGAGCAAATAGATGACATTTTGAGAAGTACTAAATTACGAATATTTAAGTTCTCGAAAGCATAATCTCCGGGATTATATTCTTGAACCACCAATACATTGTTAGAAATTGTACTGCTTTGCAGTAGTTGGAATGGAGGAGTGCAAGCATGTATATGTTGATTTCCGACTACTAGTTTTTGCATTAGCTATAACTTCGAAATCCTTAGTTGATAATGTCACTGCAGAAGATTCTACTACGAAAATTATTGCTTTTTAAGTAATCTATTTTGTTGCATTATTTGGAATAGAGGACTGTAAGCTAGTGTTAGTGCTTTCCAACTATAAATATGCATTTGGTTGCAACTCCAACTAAGTTACTGATTACTCTCTGTTAATATTTGCTTCTTCTAATGTGCAGTGAAATGTAGCATTGAACTTCATGATATTCCATTCATATATTGAGTCCTTTAGGTAGTTTTAAATTCTCTGATATTCTGAACTTTGGTAGACCAAGCAAAATATGCCATTGTCATTGGATTCTCAAGGCCTTTTTCATTTGCTGAACTGAATGAATTAGTATCTGTTTATAGGTTGCGTCATCCCGTTTAAACTTTTTTAGTCGTTAATAAAACCGTGGAAATGCCTGGTAATATCAGTGTGAATTGCATTAGGTGTCTTTTAAATTTCCTGAGCTTTTGAACTTTGTTACTTCCAAGCATTAAATTAGACTGGGCGAACTAAACTTTTTTACGGGGCATCTAGTTCTCAGGACCATGATGCTCATGATAGTACCAATTATTATTTACATTTACTTATGCTGAAGAGAATTAACTTCGTATGTTTCTTTATTGAACCATTTATGTATTGTTTATGTCATCTCTGTAGTCTAAATTATTTCTTAAATTTGGAATCTTACTGCAGTGGGTCACTTCATTTGTTTTCTGGAGGAAGAAAGGGACACGAGTAAAGTGAGTAAATGGTTTTTAGTTTCAAGTTTCATTATCTGTTTTGTGTTTCTGAAGATTCATGGTGGTTAATTATTGCTCCGGCTTTTAGGTACACATTTGGGATCTCAAACTGCAATGCTGGTTTGTTGCTACTCTTAGAGAAGTCGACCCGGGTGAGGCAGAGGAGATGCCTCACAAGAACCCTTAGATGAAAGAAAGCAAACTCATCGATATAAAATCCCGAGATGGGCATCCGGGTCGTACTAATGGTTTGCGAGTGTATTCTTTTGTGGCAGCACATGAATTAAAATCCATCAGAAGTGTTTCTTTTCTTCTTTGTTTTCTCTTTGCTGTTGATTAGACTATGGCGATTCTTTGCACGAGATCTTCTGTGTGATATAATAGAAATTTCTTCTGTATCTTATCAACCTGCACTATAGTGACGGATATATTGTGGGGGTTGATCTTGGTCATGGCTATTGAAGTGGGGTTAATGATCCCTTGGCTACAAAAATTTGTCGTGGCCATGGAGCTAACCATTAACTTGAAACATCTGTTTTGTGTAATCCATCAGAAAATTCACTTTCGCTGTAGATTGTCTGGATGCAGAAAACCTTATATATTCGTGCATTCTTAGTAATATAGAAGCCATTAGTTTATTCCTTGGTGAGATTTGCTCGTCAGTGTACAAAAAAAGTCAAATCTACAATCAACAGCATAGAAATGGGGACCGAGGATGCACTGGGTTTTCGGTTTGATCTCCATCAGGCCATTGTCCGGAGGTCACTGCTAATAAGATCACGAGCGTACTATTTTGTACAGATGATGGATCACTTGATGCTTCATTTTCAGAAAAGATATTCACTGAGTGGCGTAGGAATCGAATGGATTTTGTGTCATATAGTCCCCCCATCTGGTGTTTGACTGCTTGTAAGAACTGACTTTTATAAATGGTTGCACTTCATGTCAGCCACGACCGACGGGAGTTTTGGCCACTTTTGACATCAGATTACATATCGAAACATTGAAACCCATTTTCAGCAAACAAGAACTAATGAAGCTCAAAGGCATGTATTTCACTCTCAAGAGGCAAAATTACTTTCATATTTGCTTACACTTCCAAGCAACCAAATTTCCCCTATATGTAGGCAAGCTATAGAACTTACATTAGAAAACACTTTATTGTACATCTCTAACTCTTTTTATATTAGACCAGGATTATTGACACCAAAAGATCTTCTTGATAGCGATGCTGGTTAGGAGACAACACAACTTACTCATTTTACTCTTGCAACACACACCCCGGTACCACTATGTTTTCTTCCAAAATCCCAAAACCCAAACAAACCTTCCTCTTTTTTCTAAATAAATAACAAGATCAATTGAAACTATATATTTTTTTATTCTAGGTTTATTTAAATTTAGATTTATTTTGTTTAGATTCTTATATTTCATGTGTACTACATGTTTTGTTATGGTTCTACAGTAGAAATTCTTTATTTCTGGAGTTTTGAACTCCATGAATGGAGTTTCCGACATCAGAATAGACACAATCACGTTTGGAATGATTAACTATGCAATAAGACTACCAAAATTTTGACTGTCCTGCAATGCATTGGGACTGCTAAAATTTTGCTACTCCAGAAGTCAAGAGTTTTTTGCTTGAGGAATGCCAAAATTTTGACAATACTTGTGCATAGCTAGGACTGTTAAAATTTGGCGGTTCATAACTTATGTTGCTCCCAAAATAAAAAATAAGCGTAGTTTGGGAAATAAAAAGTTCAAAACATTTGTGATGCCCTTGAGATAAAAAAAACAGTGCCGATGTCGTTGTGGGGGTTGCCCAGGTTTGAATCCCCACCCCCGGAGTGGGCTTGGTGGCTTTGTGCCACGGGCTTCAAACCACTAGAATGGACACAAACATCCCCTCATTTTTTTGTATCCCCAAACATCCCCTCTTTTACATCCGTTGGATCTAGTTTAAGTCATCTAATCTTAACCGTTGGTTGTAACGATTCAAATCAATGATTAAGATTATATTACTTAAACAAGATCCAATGGTTGTGATCATGGGAATGCAAAAATGAGGGAATCACGATCCCTCATCTCTCTCTCTCTCTCTCTCTCTCTCTCTCTCTCTCTATATATATATATATATATATATATTATATATATATATACGGCATATGAGTCATTGTGCTCATATTACTACATGAGTCATGCACATGTAGACCAATAGGAATAGAGTGTACTAGTGCACATGGATGCGCACGAGATATATAAGTCTATTTCTATTGGTCCACATGTGTATGGCTCATAGGAATATGAGCACTATGGCTCATATCCCGTTTACCCTATGAAAAAAAGGGATATGAGCCATAGACTCATATTCCTACATGAGCCAATGCACATGTGGACCAATAGGAATAGTGTACTAGTGCACATGGGTGCACATGGGATGCAGGAATCCATTCCTATTGGTCCACATGTGTATGACTCATATAGAAATATGAGCCCATGGCTCATATCCCGTTTACTCATATATATATATATATAACTAACTACCCCTATATTTTCATATTTTCAGTTTATAACACGGGATACCCCTGCTTTTGAACAAATTATACTGACCACCCCTCCCTTTAGAAAAAAAAAAAATTTAAAACTAGGAGTAGTTAGTGTCACAACTTTTTTACTTTTATCTTAAAATAAGGGTACCGAGTGTAATAAACCAAAAAAGTATGAGTAATCAGTGTAACTCTTTTAAAAATAGGTGTACCCCGTGTTATAAACAAAAGTATAGAAATAATTATTGTAAATTATCCTCTCTTTTTATATATATATATATATATATATATATATATATATATATATATATATATAAGAGGATTTTAGCAGAAAGTTCTCAAGGAAAATTCGCCTAAAACTAGGATTTGATGGAGCTCCTGATTTTATTTTCAACTCAAAATTTACTGATACATTCCTCTACGTGACTAGATTCTTATTTTTCAAAGAATTTTAGAAAAATATTAAGATCCTAAAAATTTGTGCCACAAATTGCATTTTCAACACAAACGTCTTGTATCAAAACTTTAATAACTCTCAACCTCTTACCAATTTTCTAACATCTAAGGATAAATTATGCTGAAAGTAGAGATTGAAAATAATTTGTTTTATAGTAGTTATGATTTTCCTATAGAAGTTCACTACTGAATTAATCACATAACTTATGCCAATTTATAAGGATTGTATCTTGAAAACTATAACTACTTTTCAAATAAAATTTTGTCAACATCCTAATGAATATTTTAACTAGTTTTAAAATAAATTTCTGGCCTAATTTATGTGTGAGTTTGGAGTTATGATACTTCTATCACTGATTCGTCCAGAATTGGTCGGTAAATTATTAAATAATTCATATAGTCTAAATTTTTAATAGAACTAGGTAATGGAAAAAAAATCCCACATGCTATATTAGTTTGGAATATGTTAACCTTAATTTTCCAGAATTTTTGAACAATTTTGTTAGTTTTTAATAACGTTAGAAGACCGTAAAATAAATTAAAATGTATGAAAGTTGGTGTTATAGGTATCAAGCCATATGATAGACGAAGTAGGCTTGTAGCAAGTAGCCAACTAATGAATATTGTTTGTTTTTATGTTACGTTTGGCATGTGGGCAGCAGAGGGATCGTCGCACGATTAATAGTCGATTGTCAACACTTTCCAACAGAATGGTACATGTAACTATACATGAATGATAAACCTTTTACTTTAATTACTAGCATGTTCATGTTTTCCTTGTTTATCTACTATCTACACGTAGATTTATTATGTGATTCTACTTAATACAGTTATGATCGTCACTCGTTTTACCTACTAGTTTATTTCGTTACTCTTTCAACATGCATAACTACTTAAATGGATCATGTTATAACTGGGGTGGAGGAATGTTGACACGTCATAGAACCAGAATACTGAAGAGCGGGGACAGACAAATGCCAGCTACGTATATCAGAGTACTCTATATTCCGAGATACGGTCACGGCTGTCTAGACATGTGAGGGTTTACTCTACAATCCATCAGACAATCCTGGGTCAAGAATCCTAGGTGTCTCAACCTCAACCAAACAACAAGTTACAAGATATATGATCACCAAACATATAATAGTAAGGTGTCCCAAACTATACATACACAGATGATCATGAAACTATTTACCAAAATGAAGAACTAGCATAGTTCCATATTTCATGATCAGCTCTAGCTATAGTCTAGAATATGCTTTACATGTAGTCCCGCAGGCTGCAGTATCAAGAATCCCAAAACAGGAGCTAAACACGTGCCCGGTGGCTAAACGTCTCAAAAGTATAATGTACAAGATCAAGTGGGCGAGGAAGAAAAAAATTCACTCATATCCTCGGGTGTTCCTCGTATTCACCATCTTGAGGAGGGAAGTACGGGAGATCCTACGGTCCCGCTCGAAAATCTGGCAATACAAAACCAGTGGGGTCAGACCTCAAATAGAAAGTACCACAAGGGAGCCAAACTTATGAACTAAAACCAGCATGCAGTCAAATCAGTAGGAATAGCAGGTAAAATAACAGTTAAACAATACTGGAGTAATTAAATAAGGACATTTGGAATCAGTACTCCGGTTACCATTTCCGGATCAACTATTGATTAAATCGGGACATGACTAGACTTGACTGGAAATTAAGCAATCACGGCCAATTATGCCATTCGGCTTGCTATCATGAGCTAACTAGGGTTATCACAGTCCTACTTACTAACACATGCAGTTTGAGATTCCTTACAGTCACATGTCCTGGAGACTATCCGGGTTATCCAAACTAACGGCTACATAATATAGGTTTATCAGGTATAATCATTTTCTTGTTTTTTCTGGTAGTGGTAGTGCTGAAAGTGTATCCCTCATGATGGAGAGGTCCAAATCCATCATGTGTCGATGGGATACCGGGATTGCATGTAGCCAAAAAATCTCACTAAATGGTTTCTAGATTATTATTCTAGTTATTAGCCTGGACAATTATCACGGATTCCCTACCGTAGTGCTCAGGAATCTGCCTTAGACATGATGCAAAACAGGATAGTAGCTTGATGTGCACAGTCAAAATCAACCACGGGGATACATGACATGCAATACATGTGCTACTAATAGCCTTGATCAGGACAGTTACATGAATTCTTTAGTCATGAGTGCGCTACGCCGAGCCATTATCAGGAGTATCAGGATCAGGAGTATCAGGGTTATCAGTTCTGGGTCAAGATTCAGGAGTTCATTTATAATTTACATTCACTTAGCTCATGCCAGGAAATCAAGATCCATACAAAGAATATCATGATCAGAAAATAACCAGGATTAACTAAATTAACTGGATAAAAGAGAACCAGAGAAACATCAAGTGCTAAGCAATACTAGAAGAGAATAATATCATACAGGCGCATAAATCAACAATTCAGGGTTGGCGCATAATCAAGCAAGAAAATAAAATATCAGCGCACAATGGACTAAAAATTATTATTGCGCACAAATGACAAAAAATAGAATTAGCGCACAAATGGCCAAAAATAGTATTGGCGCACAAATGGCCAAAAAATAGTATTGGTGCACAATTCACTAGACCGGGCAGTTCTGGCGCACTTTGATGCAAAAAATGCTCCGAGCAAAAGATGGCGCACAAATCATACTAAAGCGCATTTCTAGAACCTTGGCGCACAATGATAGAAGTGCGCGAGCCAGGGGCTTGGTGCACTTTCATCAATCTTGCCAGTAGGGAGGTTGACGCACAGTGATGAAAGTACACAAGGTATAAACTTGGCGTACTTTCACCAAGTGTGCCAGCAGGACAGTTTGGTGCACAAACAAGCGTAGGAAGGTCTACTAAAAGACAAAACATAAGTCTCAAAGCATGGCACAACAGTGGAGACACGACATTTGAGAACACGACAGTCGAGGCGTTGCCAAAGTCAAGGCTCGCCCATCAAGAATACTCAAAGAAAAGAATTAGTGCGCCAACAGAGGCTTGGTGCACTTTCTCTTGATTGACGAGGTTGAACGCTCAATTGTGCGCCGCTGAGAATTTTCCTCAAAAGTGCGTCCAAGTTTCTGATGGCCTTGGCGCACTTTTGCAAGGGTTTGATTAGATGACATTCGTACAAAACGTACGCATGAGGAGTAAAGTGCGTCCAAAGTACTCAACATATCTTGGCGTACTTTTGCAAGGATTGAATGTTGTGCTGAACGCAAGCATATTTCAAGGATTTGAATGCTTTGCTGAACGCAAGAATTTTTATGAGTTAGCACGCAATGCGCTCAAGTTTTCAAGGGTCTCATGCATACTTTGCGTAGAATTGCTCATTCTTCTCCGGCCAGCACAGTTTGTTCTCCGACTTTGTTGTTCTCAACTTTCTCGTTTAGCAACAGAAAATCAAGGTTACAAAAGAGTCTACAACACAGTTCTAAGCTACTAAAGATATGCAGACAACTAAGCTAGCAAATAAATGTAAACTTAGGTTATCAAGAAGCTCCAAATCATGGGTTCACTCGGTTGGCAAGATGTACTTGCCTACGGTCAAGCTCTGGCCTAATACCAACACTACCAAGGTCACCCACGACCAAGGCCAAGCTCCGCTGCTGCTCTATGCTGGGGAAGAAATGAAGAAGGAAAGAGAAATAAAAAGAAAAGAAAAGTGGAGGAAAGAGAGTGGGATTGCTTATATAGGAATAACTAGGATTGTAGGCCATTGGATCATAATCCATGTCCCTGACCCAGGTTCATCACAGCCACACACAAAAAAAAACCAAGGGACCAACGGTCCAAAGCATGCAACTAAGAGAAATTTACAAAAATAACGTAAATAATGCATGAATGACATAAAGCATAAAGTAAGCAATTAAACAATAAGCAAGCTATACACTTATAATACACATATCTCGGGTACATATACTAGAATAGTGAGACGAGTCTCACAACTACTGTAAGGTTGTGGACTTTTACTTGTATACATATTAGTCCAATCTACTCGAATAATAGTCGCCCGGTGCCTACATACATCGACGTGCCGGATTAGCCAATCACAGTCCACATACCGAACAATATATTCTAAAAGACACATGTTACATGTTATCACCATTAATTTGTTTACCTAATTCGATCTCTATATTGTTATCATTGTTTTATTGTAGTCTCACTACTATCTTATCTCTACTGTCATTGTTCGTCTTATTACCTGTTTCTTCTCGAGTCATCCATGATAATATTTATTGTTTAGCGTAATTTTTTTGTCATCTTTACTTTTCTTCGATCCTGACTAGATAAACATTTTTAGCTCTAGGGCAAGGGCTACCCTATGCACCATGGTTCTTACGATGGAGGTGATTATTTTTAGGAGACTAACCTTGGTGTATAGTCTAGATAGCTTCTTTTAAAACATCTATTATTTGTTTAGCGTGTTTGTCTCCAATATCGATTTCTTATGTATTTCTTGGATATTTTAAGATTATAATTATGTCTCATTTTTTCCATCTATTCTATATTTGTATAATTATTATGAATGAACAAGTGTTGGTATATTGTGATTAACCATTGAGTATATGGAATTGAGATTGTAATTACAGTCTATACAATATACTATTGTCAATGCTACGACGTAGTCTAGGCTTGTCCACGTAATTGGAACGATAGCGCGAACGAAAGATAGCGTGCATGATAAATTCAGATTGAAGGATATATAATGACTCGGAGGATTTAGTATGGATGTTAGGTTTTTGAAGTTGAATGAGTTGATACGATTTGATAGTTGGAAGATGGCACATATTGATACAAGTTAGAGAATTTTGTGGTTCATTGAATTGAGATAAGCGATAAGAGATTTGAACTTGAGTTGGAATTATGATCTTGAATCTAGTTCAAAAGATAGCACTCGACAACAGGCCTGGATGAGAACAATTATTCCACGGGAGCGTTGGCGTGGTGATTTCACGTCCAGCGTGGATGATCGAACTCGCGGGAGACCAAGGACTGACATGTTCGATGACTATACAGACGAACACGATGAAATGGAACATATCGAAGGTGAATAGACTTTGGCTAGAGGATTTTTAGTTGGATGAATGATAGGTAGACTATTAAATAGAAGTTTTAAAATTGAATATTTTGAGGAATGCTAGAGGTAGACTAAGGATTGATCGAATGATAACATAAAGTATCAGATGATTTGGCTAGGAAAATTTTGATGACGGTGTCACGCCGGATGAGGACGATATTACCGTGGAGCGTTTGCATGGTAATTTCACGTCCAGCGGGGATAATTAAACTCGCGGGAGATCAGTGTGTGACCTTTAGTCAAAATTTGAATCAAGTTATATTAGGTGGATTTTGCGAGCGAATTGTCACACCCCAGAACCAGAATACTAGAAAGCGGGACTGACAAGGCTAGCTACGTATACTTAGAGTACTCCGGTACTCCGCATATATGGTGAAGTTATAAGACATGAGGGGTCACTACTACAATCCAACAGTCAAGCCTAGGTCCAACAAACCTAATATCTCAATCACATGAACAAGAGATATAATAACAAGATGTAAGATCAGCTAAAATAAAATAGTAAAGTGTCCCAAACTATAATATACAGATGATCATGATGCTAGTAAACATAAAATGGGTAAACTAGCCAAAGTCTATGTCATACATGATTAACCCTAGGATATGCCAATCATGCAAATGCCCGTAGGCTAACAGATCAATCCAAAACATGAGCTAAACACGTGCTCGGTGGCTAAATGCCAATAAAATAAGAATATACAATAGAGCGGGGAAGTAAGGGAACCCACTCAAGCGGTCTAGTGCTCCGGGTGGTCACCATCCTCGGGAAGATGCGGGAGATCCTCTGGTACAGCTACTAGATCTGGCCATATAAAACCAGTAAGATCAGACCCCAAAATAGCAAGTACCACAAGGAAAGTCAATCTAGGAACTTAAACCAACAGCACAAGCAATCCAAATACTGAAAGTAAAGACTGAAAGTAAATAATCTCTTGATGAAATAAATACTGAAAACCTGCAATAAGACATATCCTAAACTGATAAGCAATAAGAAATAACAAGTGCAGAAGATAAATGTGTGATCATGTAAAGCCTATACTAATCATCATCCATCAATCACGACAAATCATATAAGTACGGCTTGATACTTTAACTAACTAGGATTATCACAATCCTTAATTACTAACATTTGTAATGCAACACGATCCAAGAGTTCCTTCTGATCGCATGCCCCTGCAGTCCGTATGGGATACCCACTAGCGCACGTTGAGACTAAGAAATTCACACAATGAAGCCATGTAAATCTACTTCTTTGCTGTGGGTAACATGGACTGCATGCAATATAGGAAAATCTCTAGCCATGAACTATGCGAGTCTCTAGTTGTTTAATCCTTAGCAATTTCTTGTATGAATCTGGGTGTGGCATTCCGCATAATTCATCCTAGACATGATAAAGATAAATCAAGTTCTAACAATAATATAGTCCAGTTTCAATATACATTGCACAAACAGACTCATATAAGCCACGACAACAACCAAGCCACGTGAAACCAAGTGAAGCTAGCAAAAGCCAAGTGAAACCATGTCAATCCAGGTAAAGCCAAGTGAAACCAAGTATAACCATGAGAAGCCATGTCAAGTCATGCCAAGTCAAGTCCAGTCAATCATCTCAAGTGTAGCCGGGCAATGTCACTACCATATTTCCAGAATAGGGATATTTTTATCATTTTGCATTATTATAAATATTGTGTATATTTTATTTATAATGTGCATGTTATATATATTGTGACAAATATTTGTTAGTTGATTAGTCTATTTTAGTTAGATATGACATTAGTGGACCTAACTAGACTTGACTTGACCCATTGATTCAATTAAAATAGTTAGTCATGACTAGATTAATTCTATTAAACCTATTTAGACTCAAGAATAGAGTATTCCTCCTATGGTTTAGTTAGATCATATTCATGAAAGAATGAGAGGGGTCTTTAAATCAATTCAAACATTCCTCAACCTAACCCTAACCCTAAGATAAAGCCTATATAAGCCTCTTCATTCATGAATTATCTCTATTTTATTCCTAATTAGTTCATCCCAAAAAATAGAGGCAAACCCTAGTCTCTTCCCTACAAAATCCATCCATTCCTAAATTTCTTCCCTCTCATTTTTATTCCAAGGAGGCTAAGGAGCTTGTCATTGCTAGAAGAAGCTTGAAGAGGAGTCCAAGTGTTGAGGATCGTATCCACTTCGTCGTTCTCCTTTCCAAATTCAGAGTTCTTCAAGGAGGTCACTCAAAACCTATGTACTTCTCTATTTTCTACTCTATTTATGGTTAAGAACACCCATTGGACCTAAATACAAGAAACATAGATGCTGTCAAATAAGAAAACTATCAGAGAATGTACACACCTGTGGTCTAGAGCAATAGATATAAAACAATGTTCGTCTCGATGTCGCACTAACCTATATATGAAATTCTATGTCATTTGGTGTTTTAGAATCAATAATATACTTAATTAACTTAAATCTAGGTTAGAAAAGTCAAAATAGGTCAAATCGGGCAATTATCTAATTTGAGTTCCAAGTTGTCAATATGGTTGGCCTAATTAGCTAGACTAGTCAATTCTAGATTCTCTAGGTCAATATCTAGCTAATACTAAGGTATACTAGTTAATATAGACTATACTAGCTATTATTACTAACACTAATTAATATTAACTATACTAGATCTATTAATATATATATATATATATATATATATATATATATATATATATATATATATATATATATATATATATATATATATATATATATCGTATACAATAGTACCAAGTTACTACCTTATCTACTAATCCTCATGTCCCTCGATTGCAAAACATTGAAGCAGATGCTTTAGCCGGCCAATTTGCTTCCTTGGTAGTCCCAGAAAACACCCATCAGTTAATCACGGTAAGCGGTCAAGAGATGGTCTCTCCCAAAAGCAACCTATGCTTATGTCTCAATTATGCAGCGGAGGCCGATACCGATACTCAAGATTGGCGGCTTTTATTTATCGACTATGCAATCTATAGAATTCTTCCTGAAAACCCATAGGAAGCTACTTTAATCAGAAGACGCTCCCTCCGTTTCTATTACGACACGGAGACCAAAATGTTGTACAGTCGGTCCTACGATGGCTTTCTTCTCCGATGCTTGTCGAACGCAGAGGCAAAATAAGCCCTTCGCGAAGCTCACGACGGTGTCTGCAGGGCGCATCAACCCGGTCCAAAGCTACAAGACCGTCTTCGGAGAATGGGGTACTATTGGCCGACGATGGTAGCAGATGCTGTCGATTATGCAAGGAAGTTCCAAGCATGCCAAATGCACGTAGACTTCATCCAGCAGCCATCCGAGTTCCTACACCCAACAGTAGCATCTTGGTTGTTTGAGGCATAGGGAAAGGACATCATCGGGCCAATCAATCTGCCTTTATCAAAGGAACATTGGTTCATCCTGGCGATCACCGACTACTTCTCCAAATGGGCGGAAGCTGTTCCGTTCGCTATAGTCAAGACAACCAACTTGATTAACTTCGTCAAGCATCACGTCATATATATCGCTTCGGCTTGCCGCGTAGGATCGTCCACGATAATGGTCCACAGTTCGTAAGTCACGCCTTATATCGATTTTGTGACAAAAATTGAATCCAAATTATAGCCTCCACGGGATACAACCTCGCCGTAAACAGTATGGCGAAAGCATTCAACAAAACCATCATCAAGCTCCTCAAAAAATTTATGTCTTCCAACAAACGTAACTGGAACGAGAAGCTGGGTGAATGTCTCTGGCCTACCGAACAACAGTCCGGACAGCTACTGGGAATACGAGATTCTTTTTGGTGTACGAAAGTGAGGCGGTACTCCCGCTTGAGATCCAAATCCCTTCACTACGGGTAGCTCTCTCCAACCAACTAACCACGGACGACAACTATCGCCGAAGGTTACAGGAGTTGGAAGCACTCGACGAGAAATGGCTCTTAGCCTAACAACGCATAGAGCTGTATCAATTACGTCTCTCTGGAACCTTCAACAAACGGGTAAAACAGAGAATGTTTCAAGTGGATGACCTCGTCCTAGCAGTAAGAAAATCGATGGTTATGACCCACAAGACGACCGACAAATTCTAACATAAATGGGAGGGCCCGTTCTTTGTGGAAACCGTGTTTTCCAATGGCGCATACCGGCTAGCAAAATCCAATGGCAACTTGCTTCTGATGCCTATCAACGACAAGTTCCTCAAAAAGTACTACGTCTAAATTAGACTAATACTCATCTATTACCAACTGTATCGTATCTTCCTGGGCGTTGGTTCATGTCCACAGGACCTCTGGACTGTCGCTCTAATACACTACTCCGGCGGAGTCTGCCATATCCATATTACCTCTGAGCAAACTTTTCGGCCTTGATCATCGATCATCACGTTCATATTACCTCTAATATCGATTGTCTTCCAATTTATCACCCGTACCCAATCCAGAGTATGCCCGCGATGTTAAGTCCAGAAAAACTGCCACATTCATATTACCTCTGGCAGGGATTGTTTCAAACCTATTACTTGCACTAACGTGCGCAAAAATTAATGGGTCCACAAAATCTATTACGTCAATATTACCTCTGATAGGGTTGGTTTCGAATCTATTACTCGTACCCAAGTGCGCAAAAGTATAATAGGTCCACCAAAATCTTCCAGCGGGATGTCCTTAAAATCAACAAACCTATTACGTCCATATTACCTCTGATAGGGTTTATTTCGAATCTATTACTCGCACCCCAAGTGCGCAAAAGGGTAATAGGTCCACCAAAATCCCCCAGCGAGATGTCCTTAAAATCCACAAAACCTATCACGTCCATATTATATCTGATAGGGTTTATTTCGAATATATTACTTGCACTCCAAAGTGCGCAAAAGGGTAATAGGTTCACCAAAATCTTCCATTAAAAAGCTACGGTATGGTACTACATTCATATTATCTCTAGTATAATACACAAAAGTCCACAACATACAAAATTTTGAAAAAGTAGAGACTTCATTAATTAATATTCAAGATCATGAGTACATATGGAAAAAAAATTATTACATTTAAGGGTTTTTATTAGTATTCAAGGTCATGATTACATATGATGGAAACCTACTTTAATGGATTTTCCATGAAGTCTCGCTGATAGAATTTTTTTTTATTAGAAGCGCCCCTCCATGTTGTCGCCGCTACTAACACAAGTCGGTCCCAACAGCAGAGCTCAAGGATTTCTGGCTCACTACTCCACAGTACAGACCTTAGTATATAGAAAATATACACTGATGGATAGCAAAGAAAGAGCATGAGAAGATGCTCTACAACCATGTGGGAAGACCGATGACAAGAATGGCAATTAATCCAAATTCTGTCATTGACCCCGCAGTCTCCCGGCCGATAGCGAACCAATAAAAGGAAGAAAAGCAGCTGACGCACTGCATGGACAAAGGCAGCTTAGCGTATGACGCGAGATGTTCATCCTCGTCTCCTGGATTAGTTATTGCCAAAAGACCGCGTCTCCTTGCGAAATACTGTATAAAGTTGGTTTTAATCTCGAACAACGGGTGTTATGATATCCTTCCATGCCCCATCCGGCGGAAGGGGCAGATGAGCCAGGCAGAGGGTAATTTCACCTATGGGTGGAACGATTGCGTCAGAGTTCGCGTTGGTCCCAGGGTCCAAGCTCGCTTGTCCATAAGCCCTTGCTGGTTGGGAAGCCATGTTTGCTTTAATTTCCAGCATTGTCTGAGTCAGGACTTGCATTGATAAACTCACCGTCTGTATCATGGCTTCAAGAGCCTCGAGACATTGTCGGTCACTGGGGCCTTCGTGATTGCCCCCTGCCATGTATACAGTCCTCACATGGGGAGATATGAAAGGGGCAGTGGACGTCGCACTTTCCGTCTCAGATTCTTGTCGGGAGTAGTCATCAGGTAGCGTCATCTCCTCCTCGGATTCGGAGAGAATACTACCCCCAGCGTGGGAGGCTACGTTATTTTGACGAGGGTGGCCACCCCTAGGGACATCAGAGTTTGTTCCTAGGGAATCCCCACATTCTTGGAACGCCGGGTGGTTGTATAGATCCGGGGGATCACTACCCCCAGCTTGTGCAACCCCCAGGGGTCCTGAGAAAGAACTACCCCCAACGGTTGATAGCTTTTTTTGAGCGGGTACCTTGGAAAATATCTTCCACAGATCCCGCTGTTGGTCCTCCTAGTTGTCGCCTTCTCGATGCATTGGTTGAGAGTGACGAACTGGAGGTACCGGGCTTCCTTCCTCGCACGGTGGAAGGGTCCTTCTGAATAGAGTAACATAAGACGAATGGTAGTTCCTTCTCCTCTGGTGTTTGTACCTGATTTCTGGGTTATTGCTGGCTATGTGCCTTCAGATGCAGTCGTTGGAATACCAACTGCCTGTTTGTTGGTACTACTGCTTTAGCACAACAGCAGTTGATAATGAAGTGGGCACATGGGTATCCTGGAGGGGACACCTCACATGTCGTGGTTGCTTCCCTCGTTTTGCTCTTGTGGTTGATCACATTGCGCAAATCAAGCGAGGGCTGATATACATTACACCCTTGTTATGAGCCCGGGTAGACCGAGCATACGGGTATTTCGATATTACTTTTGCTCCATGATCTAGGGTTCGTACAAGAACTTTTTCAGATTGTCAGTGGAAGACTTTTGAGACGGACCCTGTCCATTTTTCGCTGCGGGCTGGACGCACGGGGCGGTCATATATAACTTTCCATCAAGGTCCCGCATAATGGTTAGCGGTACCCGCTGATGGTCTGCCAATTGGATAGTTGCTTGAACCAGACGAGCTCGTACTGCCCTAGACTTCTTCGACTTAGCACACACAGGCGCATAGTACGAAGAGTCCAAGTTTTGATTTTCCCCGAAGCGGCGCATGGGAGCACGGCTAGACGAGACTATATCAAAGACAGAGCTTTTGGGGTGTTAGAGACGCCTACGGCTGAGCTAGAAGTCGCATACTTCTTTCTTCTCTGCATCCTTCGTTGTGGCTGCATGGGTTGTGCATCAACCCCAAAACTCTTAGCATCGTATTATTTTTCTCTGCCAGAGTTTGGGTGCTGAGCATTCTCCTTTTCAGGCAAGGAGGCCGCTTGAGTGGGGACAACGAGAGTGGACGTATGTTGTGCGTCTTCAGCATCAGAGAGGGAAATATAGGGAGCACATGCTCCACAGTTTGGTGAGGAGCATCGGCCTTTGCAACCCACGTCCCATGGGTCTTATGGTGCTGAGCACCCTCCTTGTTGGAAGGGGCTGCCGCATAAGTAGTGGACGTATGATGTGTGGTCCCTACGGCAGAGAGTGAGATACGGGGAGAGAATGCTCTGCAGTTGGGTGAGGCGTATCGGCCTTTGCAACCCACGTCTTGTTGGTCTTCTTAGGCTTTGTGTAAACACCCTGATTTTCAGAATAAATGTTAATATAATATTCCCGAATTTTTGGTATTTTTTGGAAAAGAACCAAGGTAATTAAGAGTTAAGGATTTTTAAAATACAGTTTATTGATATTAAAATATTATGAAAATAATATTTTATGGTGTAAAATGGAAAATCGGACATGGAGTATTTTTCTGTGAATTTATTGGACTCTGGAGTAGCGTTTTAAGCCCTAAAAACGATAGTATAATTAAACCGAATTAAAAACCCGTGCCAAACACCCAACATCCCCATGAGAGCCGAAGCCCAAGCCCTAGGAGTATTGACCCAGCCCAAATTCTAGGTCTAGACCGAGGCCCAATCCTAGGAAGGGTTAACCAAGCCCTAATCCTAGGGCAACCATCGACCTAAAAATCCCACATGTATATAAATATCTCTTCATTCCCTTTCTTTATTTTAATCCCAAAACAAAACCTAAAATTAATTCTAGCCGACTCCTTCACCATCACCGTGCAATCCTCTCCTTCCCTGTGCCGATCCTCTCCTTCCCTATGTCGATCCCTCCGCCGACCAAGGCCACCTCCCGCCGGAACCGATCACCTCATCCCACCGCACTCGACCCCATCAACTCCTCTCCTTGTTCTCTCCTCCCTCCCCTACCAGAATGAGCAGCGACAGCAGCTCTCCTCCCACCGCCTGGCTCCTCCGGTAGGACCCGACCGGCCGACCACGGGACCCGCTCAGCCGTCCTCTGCAGCCGCTCCGGACTGTCCTCCGACCGCCTGACAGACCGGTACGACCCCGTCAAACCGCAGGACACAACAGCCGATCTTCGGCCACCGTGTTCTCCCGTCCGACCCGCAGCCAGGCCGTCGACGACCCCGAGTACAGCCCCTCTCTGACGGTTCGTCGACGGAATCCTGAACCCTAGTCTGGACACAGCAACCCGATACGCAGGACACGGAGTTGACTCTCGGACACGTGGAATTCAGCGTTCACGGAGCCCTGTTCAGGTATCGTTTTCTCCTCGCAACTCTGTTTTAGTTTTTGTCAGTTGCTACACGTAGATTGTATAACCCTCTCGGTGCCCGTGCAACCCGCTCGGTGCATCGCGTCCTGTGGTGATCGCACACCGCGATCCAAAAACAGGAAAAACAACGCCCTGTTTTACCCCGGAACTGAGTGCGCCCCACCAAACGGGACGACTTGGTCGCACGCGGTCTTTACAAAAACGTGCGCGATGTTGATACAGACGTGTGGGATTTCGCAGAAGTCGATTCGGATGTGCGTGCACACCGGAATCAACGCGTATCCGCCGACAACGCCCCGTATCCGTCAATTCTGGAACACGCTGTAACTTTGTGTACACACGTCGGATCGAGACAAAACTTGCGCCATCGGACTCGTAGCAATACGCTGGTCCTGTGACCCGAGTTTTGTCCAATTCTGAGAACGTTGACAAAATCGTGTATCGTGGGCCCCACAGGCTCCACTCGACGGGCGATTTTGTGATCGGCTCATCGGAATCCAATTCTGGAAGTTCCGTTGGGTTCGTAACATCGTTCCTGACTTGTAGACACTGAGTTTAAGGAATTTGGAGACCTTTGACCCTGACCCACTTTTCGGTGCAAAGTGGCCCACATATGGAACCCGCTTTGGCCCAAAAATATCCTTTTTGCCCCTGTGTCCAAATTGGACGTAAGGACAGTCATTTCTAGCTATTTGACATCTTCTGAGATGGTTGGTGATGTTTATTACAGCTTTTGGAGGAGTACCCACAGGATCCACTGATACCGGGACGATTGTGGATATTCAAACATCAGGCAAGTGTACCTTGCCAAACTCTGCAGTATTGTTATATATTTTCCTTGCTTTATTTATATTGCTGTGTATGCTCAACCTAGGACCGTGTGACGTACTTAGCGTCCGATTATTAGTCGGGTGCCAACACTGTACGCAGTGTTGGGTACTGTCATTTAGAGATGGACATTCGTGACACTTTATATTCTCGTACTTGTCTTATCAAGTACCATACGACCCAAACACTTGATACTGTTCATGAGATAGGATATTCCCGAGATATTTGTGGTGATTCTGTATAGGATACAGGACCTGACAGAGATACTATATTCATAGATACATATGACTTGTTGCATTAGTGATGATCCCGCTTGACATGGACATGAGACGTTATGGTCATGATATGCGTGGTTACATGGGGTGGGGAGAGATACACAGGCTACAGACTATTTTCTATATATATCTACTACTATTGTGAGGCCGTAGACTCTCGTAGCAGAGCTAGGCACATTACGTGTTATTACCACTACCGGCTCCCCGACACAGAGCTTGTAGTGGCTCAGCCTGAGTACTCGTGTTGCTCTCACTTGCATTTTCACTTATATGGTTATTTATTTGCCCTATTTATTTCATTATCTGCTGCACTGCATTTATTTTGGCATGAGCTTTCTTGTACCTTGCTATGTCCCCTGAGGACCTGGATCCGGATTATGTCCCCAGGATTTGAGGACGAGATCTATCCCGAGATATACGGGACCGGAGCAGGAGCTGATCCAGGGGCTGTGCCGCCATCCGAGGACGAGGTGTTAGCTGAAGACTTTTCCTGAGCATCCATGTTTCATGCTCAGTATTTATTTATTTATTTCAGTCATTTATTTTTTCGGTCAGATGAACCATTGTATTAGATATTTATCGGGTTGTTCCCCGAAGCATTTTGTTGAGACTAGCTGATGATTTACATTCCATATTTATTCTGTGGATCATATTTTATATCTTGTGTGGATGAGATAGTTGTGCCATGATTGTCGTAGACTTTGTTTTACAGCTTAAGTATGCCCTGATGGATCCATTAAATTGGGTTTGTCCATCGGTGCGTACTGCTGGCCATTGCCACGCGTCCGGTCCCTCGGTATTTTGGGACTAGAGCGTGACACTTTGCTAGCCTTTGAGAAGGACTAGCCCTTCCCTCCGAGAGCATCTCCTCGAAAGCCTGCTGGTCGAAGCGGACCACCAGCATTCTTTGAGTTGATCTGAGCTTGACTGCGTCGGATTGCATCACAACTTTCTTATCAGAGGAGAAAGGTGTCCCCAGCAAAGTCGCCACCTTGTTCGCCATCAAAATTAATTGTTTCAATAACAAACTAGAAAAAGTACAAAGAGGTCCTAGACAGACAATCTAAGTACAAATTTTTGATTCTGGGGTGTGACGATGGACAATGAGCGCTATGGCGGCTCCTTTACTCCGTTGACGATCGAGTCAGGGTGATGAAGCTTATGTTCTCTCTTTGTTCGTCTCGATACGCTCTCTCTCTGTGTTGGGTGACCCCTCTCTGTCTGTCCCTTTTTTGGGCATGTCACTCGGGTATATATAGTCATCTTAGGCGCGCATATGTTGGACCACATGGATGCTAAAGGGTGCCATATGTGCCTCATGAATAAGGTACCGCTGTAACCGTGAGCATGCCAAGCTGCCACATGGTCGCTGTTAAGATTTTCTGTTGTTGAAGGTCTGGACAGTTCTCGTCCTTTGTAGGCGTGACTTGGTCAGCTTGACACATAGTCCACACTTTGTTGGAGAGAATCACTCCTGTCGTAACATCAGGATTTGGTCTTCATGGAGTCTGAAACACATGTGGCCAGAGATGCATGGGACGCATGGAGTCTGGGACGCTTGGGGCCAGAGACGCATGGAACGCATGAAGCCTGGGACGCATGGGCCAGGGATGCGTGGGACGCATGGAGTCTGGGATGTATGGGGCCAAAGACGCATGGAACGCGTGGAGCCTGGGACGCACGGGGCCAGGGAAGCATAAGAGGGATGGAGTCTGGGACGTATGGGGCAGAGACGCATGGGTCCATATGGAGTCTGGGACGCATGGGGCCAGTTGTGCTGTACACGTGGCGCTGTACATCCATCGAGAGTGAAGTTTTGTGCTGACATGAGATTTCTGTAGTTTAGTGTGTTCACGTCTTTTGAGGCATTCAGAAAATTATTTTTGTCCGAATTCTATGTCAGAAACGTTCATGTTGCTAGGATGATGTGTCAGGTTCATCTGCGGCCAAAGCTGCTTCGGCTGATTGGGATGCATAGATTTTGCCTTATTGGGCCGCAGGATGACTCTGCGGTCTGGTTTTTACTTTGGGGTGCATGGATGTTGGACGCATGGATGTATATTTTTTATGCTTCTACAGTTGTGGCATGTCGTTTGGGATGCCTTACTTCATTTTCATATATGTTCTATGTTTATTGTTCTTACTTGACTGATTGAGACAATAGATGTGCTGTGTGACCCTAAGTGACTTGCTTGTAGTATGAACCCCCTTGTCTAGTTACAGTCATGATCGTCGTACGGTGTATAGTACCTTGTACGGGGTAGCTGGCCATGTCCGCCTCCGTATTCTGATACTGGGGCGTGACACTTCTTGCCACAGTTGAAGCAAGACCCATCCTCCTTAAGATTTAGGCTTAAAAGGAGTAGCCTTATATGGTTGGAGTCCTTTTATTGTTGTCGGTGGCATTTTCTTGTGATCCCCAATCTGGATCATGTTTGCCTTGGCAACTTGGAAAGTAAGTCCACCTTGATCTTACTCCTGGCTTCGTTCTCAATTCGGATGAATCATATAAGATCTTCAAGTTTTATCTTTGCCTTATTGTGGTATATATAGGTAAAGAATCGATTCCAGTTGGTAGGAAGTTTAAAGATGATAACTCCGACCATAAACTTGTACATTAGATTCATAGCCTCTTCTTCCATCTTCTGTTGAAGCTCTATCAGAAGGCAACACATTCTTATCATCTTCAAACTCCATGTTCATGAACTTGTTGATGAGATACACTTTTGACATGTTCTCATCATCCTTTTATTATTTTTCAGGAGACTCTGAGATGTCTCTCGCTTTCTCCTTCTTGTTGTAGGACTCTGCCAAGAACTCCTCCAATGAGTTCAGAATTATCAACTTGCAGAGGTTGTTATTTCTTTTATACTTGAGTGGTAATCACGTTAGCAATTGCTTGCACATCATCCATCTTTGGAATCACTGGTTCTGTATCAGTCGAAACATATTCCATGTCGACAAGCTAAAGATTCAGACTAATCTTTCTCTTTCAATTGTTATAGTACTTTCTATCAAAACTTTTCAAGTTTTTGAAAGCAGGTATCTAGAAGACTTGTACGCGACTATATTTTAGGATCTTGAAGATATGTAAAAAAAAAAAATATATCGCTTTGAGATTGGTAAAATTTATTGGAATTTCGTACAAGTCTTGAAGACTTTTTCCATAGAAGTGATAAAAAAACAGCAAGCAAACTTGCTAAGGACGTACAATGAGTGCACTAC